>JBBPRT010000399.1:0-12271 GCA_038093175.1 Boletus hoseneyae
TGGGCAAAAACGACTGAGGTGTCTGTAAGTGGGGTTGAGATATATATACTATGGGCAGAGGTATACTCGTATTATGTCATCAGTAATGGTGTGTTGATGAACCTGAAAGAATATAACAATATGTTGTAATAGAAGAATGAACACTAAATGTTTAAGCGACAAAAGGTTATACCATACAAGTACTTCCGATTGTTCCGATCTTTCCGAGTTCGGAAAGGTGCGGGAAAGTTCTGGAAGTGGTTCCGGTGGTTCTGAAGTTGCTTCCAGTTCGGAAGTCCGGAACAGCGTGGGAAAATTCTGGAAGTAGTTCCGGTGGTTCCGAAGATACTTCCAGTTCGGAAGTTCGGAACAGTGTAGGAAAATTCCGGAAGTGGTTCCGGTGATACTTCCAGTTCCGAAGTTCGGAACAGCGCGGGAAAATTTCGGAACCAGTTTCGGAACGTTGGTTCCGATGCGGAACCCGGAACACTCGGAACTGGTTATGGTTGAATACTGTCAAAAACGACAAAAGTCTTGGGCTGAATGGCTCAAAATGGTGCAGTTTGCACATAACTCATCACTCACCACTGCTACCGGCACCACACCCTTTTCTGTTATGTGAAATCATGCACCATGCATGGGATTGGAACCCACCATCTCCACTATGACTCCTGGGGGATCACTAGCAAAAAACATTGGTCGTTCTCATGACGAAATTAAACAAGTTCTGCAAAAAACCTGCGATCGCATGACACAATCTGCAGAATCTAAACAATCCTCCACTCCCTCCTACTCTGTCAGTGATCTGGTCTGGTTATCCACCGATCATCTCAAACTCCCTTATCCTGCGCATAAATTAACACAGAAATTCATTGGCCCATATTGTATCTCCTCTATCCTCCCTAATGCTGTCAAACTTATTCTTCCTTCCACCATCTCCATTCACCCCACCATAAATATTTCCAGAGTCAAACCATACAAAGCACCGCAGGCCAGTCAACCTGTATTTAAGCCAGATGCTATCCACATGACAGAAGAATGTCACAAAGAATATGAGGTCAACCGTGTTGCCCAATCACATCTTTATCACAGCAAACTACAGTATTTGGTTTATTGAAAAGGTTGGAACGAAGAAGACAGTACCTGGGAACCTGCTGTTAATCTCTCCTATGCCCAAGAGGCAATAAACGACTTTCACAAACTCCACCCCACAACACCACGTCCTATCCATGGAACCTCTGAAACAATGTTCACATCTCTCTTTTCCCTTTTCGGTCCCTCCTACATGGAATTCTCCAACTCAAGGCTAGACCTCGAAGCTGGAGAATGGGGGGTAGTGTTGTAGTTCAGAACCTGTAACATCTCATTTTCAATTCTTCATACTCTACAATTCAGACTTATCATTTTTCTCTTTTTTGGATCACATGACCTCAATCATGTAACTCTTCTACTGTACAGGCACGTGACTTCACTTCACTCCATATCACATGACCAATCATGTGACCTGGGGATCATGTGACATTGGCCTAGACCAAGGGTCCAGACCATTGCCTTATCTATGATGTCACGCTCCATGGACACCTTGCTGTTTCCACATGTTTCCTTATCATGCTTCTATTTACCTACCCTAAACCTTTTAGAACTCAGACGACCTGCCCTAATCACACCACCTCTCACTATATAAACCTAGTCCTCTGTTGTCTAGTTCTCTTTCCTTAGTCATATTCATTTGTATTTCCCTCCCTCTAGTAAGGGGCCTTCTACACTTGTTTACCACTCTTCAAATCTATTCCTCTTGCCAGACTCATCCTCTGCTCAGAGTGGATGCTTGTTTCATACATTGTCTTATTGCCCTTTGCTACCTTTAACGTTCTCATCTTGATCCATGTCAACATCGAGACCCAGACTATCATTGCTATATACTCGCTTGTCCAACCTAGGTATTAGGTTGTCCAATGCTCTAGGGTTCTAGTCCTGCAACATAGACAGAGATGACAATGTAGAAGTTGGCTATGGGTACATAGAGCGTGCACAACAATAGCATCCGTTTGGAGCAGTGGATGACTCTGGCAAAGAGGAGTGGATTTGAATAAGAATAGAGTGGTGGTCAAGTGTACAAGGTTCCCTACTAGAGGGAAGGAGATACAAATGAATAGGACTAAGGAAAAAGAACTAGACAATAGAGGGACGGGTTTATATAGTGAGAGGTGGGGTGTGATTAGGGCAGGTCATCTGAGTTCTAAAAGGTTTAGGGTAGGCAAATAGAAGCATGATAAGGAAACATGTGGAAACAACAAGGTGTCCATGGAGCGTGATATCATAGATAAGGCGATGGTCTGAACCCTTGGTCTAGGCCAATGTCACATGATCCCCAGGTCACATGATTGGTCACATGATATGGAGTGAAGTGAAGTCACGTGCCTGTACAGTAGAGGAGTTATGTGATTGAGGTCATGTGATCCAAAAAAGAGAAAAATCATAAGTCTGAATTGTAGAGTATGAAGAATTGAAAATGAGACGTTACGGGTCCTGAACTACAACACCATTCCCACCACCATCAGTGACTGGTACAAAAAAACTGTCCACTTCCAAATGCAGAAGGACCATACTGGCGAGATTGCCAAATACAATTCAAAACTGTTATGCTTGACCTGAATGAGGACAAGCAAAGACCTGATAGATCAAGATGACGGTCTTCTCAAGGAAGCAAGTTAGAGGAGGTACTCCTTGATGAGGACATTGAAGGTTTTCCAACTAGGTGATGGGTGTTATAGTTCAGGACCCTACGCTGCGTACTTTCATTTTTCTTCATCTTATCGAACTTAGTCGTTTTCACTTTCGCAGTCACGTGACCAAGTCACCTGACTTACCCCTTTTTAGGTCATGTGACATTCCGCTCTTCTCCGTCACGTGACCTCACACGTGACTGTGGGACAACACGTGACTTGAGTCTAGACCTAGTCCAGACTCTCGTCCTATCTATGATGTCACACCTCATGGTTACCTTGCGTTTCCCTCATGTCTTCTTATCTTGTTTATTCCCACACCAGCCCTCAAGTATTTAGGACTCAGACGACCTACCCTAAAGTACCTTAGTATCATATATAAACCGAACCCTCTCGTCGTCTTTCCCCAGTCCTATTCATTTGTCTACTCTCCACTTGGGGCCTGGACTCTTGTTTACCACTCTCTTCCTTACCCTTGCACTTCTTGCCGCTTCATCCTCGTAATCGGATGCTACGTCGTTATATCGTTTCCCTACCAATAAACTCTTTCAACGTCCTCATCGTCATCGTCGTCGACACCAACGTTCCACGTGTCATCTCCATCAATACGCTCCTACAGCCTATTAATTAGGTTGTACTCGCTTAGGTCTTGGTCCCGTTTCAATGGGCCACTACCACAAGGATAAGGCTTGGAGGTTGACGACAATAGCCATAAAAACAAGTTTAGACAAGAGTGCCCACTTAGAAGTAGGGTGATGACTTAGAGAAATCCAAGAGACGAGGAGAGGGAAAACAATGTATTGAGGCTAGGAACTCTGATGGGAGTTCAGGTAAGACTAGCATACCAAATACATGCATGTATCTAGGGTTTATATACAATGGCCAAGAGGAGAATGACTAATCGGATGGAAGGGAATGGAAATGGAGAGAACAATTAGTTAGCAGAGTTAAAGATAGGAACAAAAGAACAATGCGATAGCATCGGTAAAGAATAAGCAAGAATGAGTAAGCACAAGTGGAAGGGATACTTGATGGGGCCCTAACGGTTAAGTATAAGTCCAAGGTAGATGGTTAGTATGGAGTGAGTACAGATGATAGTGAGGTTAGTCCTCATCTGGAGAGAAACAAGTACAAGGAGGAAGAATGAAGAATGAAACGTAACACTACTTCTCTAATGTTGAGAAAAGGTATCTGGTGTTGGAGCCAGATAGGAGCTACCAGTTTCATTATCTTGATTTTGGGCAGCACTTCCATTGCCATGTACTGATTGTGCTAAGTCAGAAGCGATGGTAGGAGAGGTGGATGGAACATGAAGTGTTCCCTGTTGATATCCCAGATCTCCTGATTCTCCTTATTGATTGTTACCCAGTCACTCTCTTCTAATCTGTTGGCAACATTCATACCTAGAAAGGTGTCTTCCATCTAGGGGTAGTCTATGTCCACTAGATGGCATGGAATAATGTACTTTCCTCTCTCCAGGTCTAGAATATCTACTCCCAGAAGGTCCATCATTTTGTGGAACCCAATGAGACTGACTGGCTTTGGTTGAAGCACTAGGAGAGATCCTTTGACCAGCACTAAATCCATTAAACTCAATGGATGCTCACTGCGAAGCATTAGAGGTTGGTTGAAATGAGGAATAATGTACTCCCTGTTGATTAGCTGTTGAACTTTCTCAGGCTTGAGTTGGAAGCATTGGCCAAGAGGGAGAGGAGAGAGTGTGGGAGGAAGAGCAAGGTTGGGTGACTGATAGAGTAAATAGCTTATTGATGACTGAGTTGATAAATGGTGAAATGGGAATAGAGAGATGAGATAGGCTTTTATTTAGAGTAGATGAGGGTGTTCTTGAGAGTCCATATGGAGCTCTTTGGATGTGGGATGGAGCATGAATTGAAAGGTGAAGGTGAAGATTGAGGTGATTGAAGAATGCTAAAAGTGATAAAAGGATTCCTTTAGTGATCTCTAAGTCTCTAAGATGTGATTTTCAGGTAATCATTCTCACTATGACAATGGGATTCTCCTTGTTCAATTGCACTGTTGCAAATGTGACAAGGGATTTCAAAAGGAACTCCTAGTGAAACTGTTTGAGTATTGGTTATAGAACAAAGAATGGTCTCAGGTGTTATTTTGGAAGGAGTTCTTCATCAGGGTGGAAAAGGTGTTGGGAGATGATTAGAACAAGGATATGGCTAAGATTTAGGATTGGATGTGTGAGGTGGTGTGGATCTCCTCTCATTACTTACATTAATAGGTGAAACTGGACGAGAACCTTTATTGAGAGAGTAGAACCTTCCATTAAATGGTAGGTTGTACAATTGATGAGATAGAGACTATTTGTTGACAACATGTGTTGATGATGATATAGATGGCAATGCAGAAGTTATCAAATGGAATGTGGACAAGAAATATTGATAGCATCTGATGATGAGGATAAGACAGCAAAGTGCTTGGGTAGTGGAAAGGAATCAAGAGTGGTATTCAGATGCGTAAGGCCCCCAAGGGAGAGAATACAAATGAATAGGACTGGGAAATAGATGACATGGAGGTATGGTTTATATATGTAAGTAAGAAGCTTTAGGGTAGGTCATCTGAGTCCTAATTGATTGAGGGCTGGTGTGAGAGATGGAAGAAAAGAAGTAAGATAAGAAACATACATAGAAAGCAAGGTGTCCATGTGGTATGACCTCATAGATAAGGCGAGAGTCTGGACTGGGTCTGGACTCAAGGTCACATGGTTCCCACAGTCATGTGCAGAGATCACGTGATGAGGAAGAGCGGAATGTCACATGATCCGAAACAGGGGTAAGTCACGTGACTTGGTCATGTGACTACAAAAGTGAAAATATGTTAAGTATGATGATTGAAAGAAAAGTGAAAACATAGCATGAGGCTCTGAACTATAACACTACCCCCCATTCACTGTTGTAGTTCAGGACCTGTAACATCTCATTTTCAATTCTTCATACTCTACAATTCAGACTTATCATTTTTCTCTTTTTCAGATCATGTGACCTTGATCACATGACTCCTCTACTGTACAGGCATGTGACTTCACTTCACTCCATATCACGTGACCAATCATGTGACCTAGGGATCACGTGACATTGGCCTAGACCAAGGGTCCAGACCATCGCCTTATCTATGATGTCATGCCCTATGGACACCTTGCTGTTTCCACATGTTTCCTTATCATGCTTCTATTTACCTACCCTAAACCTTTTAGAACTCAAACGACCTGCCCTAATCTCGCCACCTCTCACTATATAAACCTGTCCCTCTGTTGTCTAATTCTCTTTCCTTAGTCCTATTCATTTGTATCGCCTCCCCTCTAGTAGGGGGCCTTGTACACTTGTTTACTACTCTCTTCATCTTCTTCAAATCTACTCCTCTTTGCCAGACTCATCCACTGTTGACAATGGATGCTATTGTTATGTTTGCTCTATGTCCCCATCGCAAACTTCTACATCGTCATTGGTGTCTACGCCGACAACTACCAATGTCATCTTCTTGTACAAGTATCGCTCACCCAATCTATTGCTCAAAGGTTGGGCTTGCTTTAAAGGTTCAATGCCTATCAACACTTGAATAGGACTCCCCAAAGGCCTGTTCTCCCAAACACCCCTTTTTCTATGTTTAAAAGAACCTTTATGTGCACTCACTTCCTCTATCGCCACAAATGCAGGATAGAAGAAAACACCCTCAACTTTATCACTCTTAACTGTCAACCAATTCCGCCATCTGCCAACTACTTGTTGCTAGAGAACCCCAACAACATTGACTCAAATGACGACCTTCTGGTCGAAGATGACGAAGTTCTTTTTCACACATATATCAACATCAACAATCTACTCAAGCCTGTACTCACAGCTCCTCCGTTCCCACTTCCAGCAGAACTCTGTTGCCACCATTCTTCCACACCTGCTATCATTCCACCTGTTATAGTTTAGGACCTTCATGCTATGTTCTCATTTTCTTTCTTTCATCATACTTAACATATTTTCACTTTCGCAGTCACGTGACATTCCGCTCTTCTTCATCACATGACCTCTGCACGTGACCATGAGAACCACATGACCTCTGGTCCAGACTCAGACCATCGTCTTATCTATAATGTCACGCCTCATGGACACCTTGCATTCTCCTCATGTCTCTTATCTTTCTTCCTTCCTTCCTTCTCTCACACCGGCCCTCAATCCTTTCGGACTCAGACGATCTACCCTAAAGCACCTTAGTTACATATATAAACCCTCTCTCTATGTCATCTCTCCCCAGTCCTATTCATTTGTTCTACTCTCCCTTGGGGGCCTAGGATACTTGTTACTACTCTTCCACTACCATTGCATTGCTGTCTCATCCTCGTTATCGGATGCTATATTTGTTAATCATTGTTGTCCCAATCTCGAACCTTTACCTCATTGTTCGTGTCGAAGCTGATCTCGACAACTACTGTCTCGCTGTCACCATATTCTTACTCCAACATATCTTCCCAGTCATCTTCCTTTAAGGCCATTCAACTCCCTATATCTCTAGGTTGTCTCATTCTAGGTTTCTATCCAGTTTCACTTGAATAGGACTCCCACTGAAGCCCAACACGCTGGGTTGCCCTTCCCCCTCTTTCTTATGAGAACTCACTTCTTGTACCACACCGAACGCCATCAAGAATATAACACCCTAGAGTTCTATCGTACCTTCCGCCTACCAACTCCACCAGTCAACCCTCTCCAGTGGGAAAACTCAGAGAGTATCGACCCTAATGATTCCACACCCACACCCAAGCGAGTTCTGATGCCAGAACCTGCCCGTCTGCACACCCCTTCCCCTGCAATTGAGCGTGCTCCTGCCCATTGTCAGCGTTAACCCCGTGTTAAAAAAGCCCAACACCCAAAGTACTGCTGCCCTAACACCTCGGGCTTCAAGAACATCTTCCCATTGCATCCATGCAACAACCTCCGTCACCCATTCCGGTATCTCCGGAACTAGAACCTGGATCTCCCATCATCTCATCCCCTTCCATCACCACCTCTTCACCCAGAATATCCGGAGTCACTCCTGATGGTCCCACATGGCGGGACGTCATCAATGCCATGAACGCAATACAGGAGATGTTGAGAACCTCCATCGCTGCTCAAACTGCTGCTCCCGCCCCTCCTCCTCCTCGCCCTCACATCAATGCAGATGGTGAACCACTATCGCCACTATTCAGCGATCATACATATCCAAGGGCCGGATTACTGGCAAAACTCATCGCTGAACCAGGCACCTGGGACGGTAATCGACACACCTTCCGTTCCTGGTGGGTAAGAATTGAAGTCTGGGTCCAATGTCACGATAGCCTAGATAACCGACAACGCTCCACCATGGTGCTCCTCCGTATGAACGGTAAAGCTGAGAACTTCGCTCAGATTACTATGGAAAAATATGCATCCCTCGGAGCAGACATCTTGGCCTCTGCATTAATGTGGCCATCCTGGGACACCCTTAAATCAGAGATAGAGAGCTTCTTTCGAATTGATGTGTTGAAACAAGAAGTATATATCAAGTTGGTTGCGCTTAAACAAGGTAATCTCCTGGTGGAGATCTTCACACAACAGTTCGAATTGCTCCGCAAGGACACAGACTTATCCATCACCAATTCTGCCGTGTTGCACCTCTACAAGGAATGGTTGGATTATCAAATCTACTTTCAGCTTTCGATGTGCAGTCCTGCCATCGAAGATAATCTTCCAAACTGGCAACTGGAGGACGACAAGATTGGCAAAACTTTCACCACCATGCACCTAGAACGCCAAAATCTTTTTTTTTTTTTCCAATCAGACCTTGGGACGAGCCCCAATTTACCGAGGTCAGTACGCAGCCCAGTCAGGGGACACCAATGGACACGCGCGCTGTCCAATCTACCACAGAAACGCGCAAATGCTACAATTGCGATGAAACCGGTCACCTCTCGCACAACTGTAAAAAACCTCGCCGCCCTCATAGTCGACAAGTCTTCGATCCCACAACGGATTGTACTCAGTATCTCCCCTCTCATTCTAATACTCGCCAAATTGAGCTAGCCCCGACTACCGGTATCACTCCGGTTCCCTCTTCATCCAACCCCATGCCTTCTGCAGCGCTCTCATCTGCTCCACTGTGGCAGACAGAAGAAGCAAAGGCATTTTATTACAATATGTTTATGGCACAAGCCTGGCAGCTAGCTGCCGATGGACTTAAGGGAAAAGGCAAAGCCGAGTGAACCTGGGAGGTGTTCATTCGGCTACGGACCAAATTTCTTCTTTTACTTACTCTTCTTCTTCTTCGTCTCACAATCGGTTCTCGGTCTTAGGGGAGATGGACGGTGGGTTGGTTGGCGATAGCCCATTGAACTCTGTATCATCCAGTGTCTCTTTTACACCTTCTGAAGGAGCACCTCACTTGAGTGTGGCACCAGAAGTAAAACAAAGTGTGCTTAATTCTCCTCAAAAAATAAAAAATACTTCCATTAAATCTTTTTCTTCTTTCAAATCCTCCCCTGCTAACCTTAAACTCAGAATCATCCCCAATGGTGACGAATTCGAAATCGCCACTGATATCTATTATAAAAACAGTAACAAATGGCAAAAAACAACAGAAAAAGCTCTACTCGACTCTGGTGCCTGCCAGACTTTTGTGGACAAAAAATGGGTACAATCACTTGGTATTCCAACACAAAAATTGTCTCTTCCTTGCTCTATCTCTAATGCTGATGGCTTGACGTCATCCCATGGTAATATCACGGATTATGTCTCCTTAGTCTTGTCTTATCAAGGACACTCCGAAGGAGTCAATGCCTTGGTAACTAATTTGGGCACTCACTGTATTTATTTAGGTTACGACTGGTTTAAACGCCACAACCCCCTCATCGACTGGGTTGAAAAAAACAATTAGCTTCTGCCACTGCACACGTAACTGTGTTACGATCAATGCAGCAAACCTCATCCACAGCATTTGGAATGCCTCCATACAATCAATCGAGGAGGGCCTCGCTGAAAAGGTACCTCCCCAATATCATGAATTCCTTGACGTTTTCAGCAAAAATGAATCACAATGGATGCTGGTCCGCAAACCATGAGACCACGCCATCGATCTCAAACCTGACTTTGTACCCAAAAAGGGTTGGGTAATTCCTCTCTCCGATGCTGAATTAGAAGAAGTCTGTAATTTTATAGCTTCCGAGCAAGAGAAGGGCTATATCCGCCCTTTCAAATCTCCTCAAATGGCGCCAGTCTTCTTTATTCCCAAGAAGACAGGTGAAAAATGTCTCGTTATGGACTACCAATATCTAAATGAGGGTATAGTTAAAAACTCTTACCCTCTTCCTCTCATTTCTGCACTCATTGATCTTCTTAAAGGCGCAGACAAATTCACCTGCCTTGATCTTAGATGGGGATACAACAATGTTCACATCAAAGAAGGCGACGAGTGGAAAGCCACATTTGTAACATCGCTCGGGGCTTACAAGCCCATCGTAATGTATTTTGGCATGACTAACAGTCTGCCAACCTTCCAGCAGATGATGAACGACCTTTATGCAAAACCCAAAAAATGTGTATTTAATGCTGACAAAATGGACTTTTTAGGCATGACTGTCTCCGCCGACGGTGTTGGCATGCAACCAAAAAAGGTCGACACTATCCTTGATTGGCCGGCACCTACCAAATTAAAACAACTTCAATCCTTCCTCGGCCTTTGTAATTATTACCAACGATTTATTAACGGTTTTGGACAGATTGCCTGCCCCCTTAACAACCTCACTAAAAAGAATGTCCCTTACGTCTGGGGGGAGGCTCAACAAAAAGTGTTTGACACACTCAAAAACCAGTTTACCATGGCACCGCTTTTTCCATTCCCTGACTCATCCAAAAACATGTGCATTGAAACAGACGCCACTGACATTGCCTCCGGTGCAGTGTTATCAGTCCTAGGGGAGGATAAGTTGTAGCGCCCTTGCACTTTTTTTTCTCATTCTTTTTCTTCTGCCGAGCGCAACTACCTAGTCTATGACAAGGAGTTGCTAGCTATTATACGCACTCTAGAGGAGTGGCGTCATTATCTAATCGGAAGGCTAATTTCGAGATTTGGACAGACCATAAGAATCTTGAATACTAGAAAAAGCCACAAACACTTTCTAGTTGCCAGATGCGATGGTACGAGCTCTTGCAAGAGTTCAACTATACGCTCATTTACAAACCCGGCAACACGAACGGACATGCTGATGCTTTGTCCTGTTGCCCAGATCACGGCGATGTAGTCGATAAATTAAACAAGAACATCACTATTTTTACTTCCGATGTTCTCCGTTCTTCATCTTTATCTATCCCTGTGGAACTCACCTCCCCCGATGCCCGCTTACCCTCGAAGGGCTCTTCCTCCACTGCAGGCTTCGACCTGTACTCCACCATCGATCTTGACATCCCCGCCCACGACCAGAAACTCATCCCCACCCATGTCAAGATCCAACTCCCAATCGGAACTTATGGGAGAATTGCACCTTGTTCAGGCCTTGCTTTCAAACATAAAATCAATATCATGGCTGGAGTCATTGATGCCAATTATAGGGGAGAAATTGGTGTAATTCTCTTCAACCATTCCGATTCCTCTTTCCACATCTCCAAATTTGACCCCATTACACAACTAATTATTGAAAAAATAGAAAACCCAACATTATCAGAATTAAAGACTCTTGACGAGTTAGAACGAAACAACAAAGGGTTTGGCTCCACAGGAGTTCAGGCCATTTCTTCCACATCTCTCGACCTGAACTTCGAAACTAAATTATGCATGGAATCTTCTAGGTTGAACGTTGACGCAGTCAACAAATACAAGTACTACGCAACAGACAGACATTTCAGAAATTCAAACGGCATCATTTTCGTGCCCCCTTCCCTTTGCAATGAACTCATTTCTATCTTTCATGATTCCCCAGTCGCTGGCCATCCTGGTCGTGACCACACTATTGCTTCAATTTAAAAGTTTTACTGGTGACCTGGCGCCGCCAAAGACATTTCTACATATATTGAATACTGCCAGGTGTGCTCCCTCACGAAGGGTTCGTCAAAGCCACCGGCAGGAAAACTTTTACCTTTATCCGTCACTTCCCACCCATGGGAAGATATTTCTATTGACTTTGTCACTGGACTTCCCCTTTCTCACGGCTTTGATTCTATAGGGGTTGTTGTGGACTGTTTTCCCAAAGAAATTGTTCTTTTCCCTTGTATGAAAACCACTTCTTCTTCGGACTTAGCTTCTTTATTTAGAGACCACGTATGGTGTCTCCACGGACTTCCTAACACTATCCTATCCGACAAAGGACCACAATTCGTCTCAGAGTTTACCAGAGAGTTGTGCAAGGTCTTGGGCATACAGCAGAAGCTGTCAACGGCGTACCATTCACAGACAGACGGACAAACAGAATGGATCAATCGGAAGATCCTCACATACTTACAGGCCTACGTGGCAAAAAATCAGGATTCTTGGGCATCTATGCTAAAGATGGCCCAATTCACATACAATAACGCTATCACAATGGCAACCGGTACTTCGCCGTT
>JBBPRT010000400.1:0-12246 GCA_038093175.1 Boletus hoseneyae
CGTTGAAAGATTCGATATGGGGTGCGACAAACTGATTGAGAACTGGGTACGCGGATGCATTTTTTGGCGGTTTTTTGAAGGACTCCTCGCGTTCGATCGTGCCAAACGTCGGCTTTCGTTTCTCTGCCTTGCCTGGCATCGTAGCACTGATTATAACTACGAGGCCGATTTTTTTGGGTGCGCCGTGATCGTGAGAAATAAATACCAAATACGCGTTTCATCGGAATCTGAACTATTCAAACCCCGCGTCCAAGTCCTGTGCGCATCACCTTTGCGGACGCCAGCGACGACGAGGGCCCAATATTGTATCCTGTTTCATCGCAATGTTTGGGTCGAATACGGCGCAGTCTTCCTGGGCTAATCCTCAGCAGAACCAACAGCAGACGCAAGGTTCCGCTTTTGGTCAAGGTCAACCAAGCGCTTTCGGAAGCGGAGGTAAGACAAGTCATTTACAACCTTGTTCTTTTCGCACCTTTAAACCACGAGTATAGCTTTCGGTTCAACCAACGCATTTGGCCAGCAACAGCAGCCAGCAGCGAACCCAATGTTTGGAAACCTCGGAACGAGTAACACTGGAACTTCTGCCTTTGGTTCGTTTGCTGTCTTGTCCCATGTGTCTTGTGTGACTTTTGGTACCAACACAATATCCAACCGTTAGGTGCGTTTGGTCAAAATACCGCCGCCTCCACTGGTACTTCTGCTTTCGGCGCTCCTAAACCAGCCACTGGATTTGGTGCATTCGGAGGTGGTACCTCTGCTTTCGGTGGGGGTGGGGGTGCATTTGGCGCGACCCCTGCTGCTGGAACATCGGGAACTAATGTTTTCGGATCCACCGCTCCAAGCACGGGGAGTGCGTTTGGTGGTGGTAGTTCGCTTTTTGGCCAGCCAAAGCCTGCAACGACCTTTGGTACCACGCCTGCAAGTATGCCGTGCCATACCTATGAGACCTCACCGCTTATGCTTTCCATTAGCAAGTACAGATGCCAATCCACCACCCGTAACGACAGGCACGTCTACACCAGCTTATTCTGTCTTCAACGAAAAAGATCCTTCAAATCCAAGTACCATTCTTCAATACCAAACCACCACAGCTACGCCAGCTTATAGGGGTACATCTTTAGAGGTAAATCGATGCAATTTGTTATACCTCCTTTGCGCTCGCAGTTGTTGAATGCCGCGAATTAGGAATTACGCTTCCAAGATTATCAACAGAATCGCAAAACTGCTGGTGCATTTGGCCAAACGTCATTTGGAGCTCCTGCTACACAAACAACCGGTATTTTTGGCGCGCCAACCACGACCCAGCAGCCTATGACTGGTTCGATGTTTGGGGGTGGCACCACAGGTGCGTTTGGAACCACCACCACGACCCAGCCTGCTACGGGCGCATTTGGAGCCTTTGGGCAACAACAGCATACCACGGGCACCAGTACTGGCACGGGCATCTTTGGTGGAGGTACTGCGTTTGGCCAGCCTCAACAGCAACAACCCTCTGCATTTGGTGCCTTTGGTCAGTCTCAACAACAACAACAACAACAACAACAACAACAACAACAACAACAACAACCAGCCGCAAGCACCGGCACTAGTATCTTCGGTGGTACTAGCGCATTCGGACAACCAAAGCCTGCTACAGGATTTGGAAGCACCTTCGGCCCATCAAGTAGGTGACTGGTCTCAATGGTCTTAGTCCTCGGCTCACTTGTTCCACACCAGGCGGAAATGCGTTTGGCAGTACGGGCACTACGAGCCCCTTTGGCCAACCCACCGCTCAGCCTGCCACTGGTACAAGTATTTTCGGCCAACCTCAACAACAACAGACTCCAACCGCCTTCGGTACGATAGGTTTGTTTACATCAACGGGATTGTTTATAGATGTTCGTTTTCAGGTGCAACTACTGCCGCAAAACCTTCGATATTTGGTCAACCAAATCAGCCAACCGGAACTGGTTTTGGCACCACTGGTCTATTCGGCGGTCAGCCCCAGCCTCAACCTACGCAACCTACAACAGGTCTTTTCGGAACAACTCCAAGTACAGGTACTAGCATTTTTGGACAATCACAACAGCCTCCGCAACAACAACCCGCACAACAAACGGGTGGTTGTGAGTGTTACACTATTTTGCTTTGTGCTTAGGTAACGATATTTCATAGTGTTCGGTAATACCACCACGCAACCATCTGGTGGATTGTTTGGTGGGCCGACAGGTGGTGGATTGTTCGGCGGTACGCAAGCGACTCAGGCGCAGCAGCCTGGACAGACGAGCCTCTTCGGTGCACCAAAGCCGCCAACGGCTGGGACGGGTCTCTTCAGTGGTGGCACCTTAGGCCAGCCAAACACGGCTACTGGCACTCAGCCCGGTTTGTTTGGGCAACCCTCAGGTCAACAAACGATGGCACAGCCGACCACAGGCACTGGTACCGGCGCTTTTGGAGGTTCGTTATTTGGCCAACAAAAACCTGTTGCGCCGGCAATCAGTACCACGCCCTCCACGGGTTTGGGCTCCTCACTGTTCGGTGCCAGTACTCTAGGCTCGTCGATGGCCCCACCAAGCGGGCCAGGTACGCTTACCGCCTCCATAGCCGAGCCGATTTCTAGCAATCTGCCTATTTTCTCGATGCTTCCACCTGGTCCCCGTGCCGTTCCCATCGATCAGCAACAAAAGAAGAAACCGGGGTTCTTCGTGGATGTCCCTGCCCGCTCACCTGTGTCACGACTCCCAATCAATTACACCCCGGCTAGTTCGAAACTTCGAGGTTTCGGGACATCAGCATCGTCTTCCGTACTTGGTGTTCCTGGACAGAACCTGTCGCTCACCAACGGGAAAGCTGGTCCCCTTAGTCGTGCAGAAGCTCCTGAGGGCATCCTAGGACGCAGTGCAAGTCCCGCATTGGGTAGCGGGGGTAGGCAAAGTGTAAAGAAATTGGTGCTGGATAAGAAAGTTGAAGCTTCAGACTTGTTCAGCAGAGCTGGGTCACCAGGCTTGCGTGGCAGCCCAACAAAGGTGACTTTTAGCCCTGCGCTCAGTCAAGCTGCAAGAGAAAAAAACGCGGCTAGAGAGAGGGAAGCTACTACTCAAACTGCAGAGAAGCTAACACAGCCCACCCAACCGCCAACTCGCAACGCCCCAGGTAGATTCACGGCTCACAGTTCGCTTACTCTCGGGCAAGTTCCGTCGCTGAGCAAGACCGCGAATGGCATCGAAGCTACTCCTACCGCTCCACCGCTCCAACATGGCGATTATTGGGTAAAACCCGACCTGACCAAGTTGAAGACGTGCGGCTATGAGGAGCTGTCGTCTTTCACGGACTTGGTTGTAGGTCGTGTTGGATATGGGGAAATTCATTTTCTCGAACCCGTCGACCTCACTGGCCTTCCTAAACTTGGTGCACTGCTCGGGGAACTCGTGCGATTCGATGACAAGGAGTGTAGTGTGTATCCCGATGGCGATGAGGCAGACAAACCGGCACCTGGGACAGGTTTGAATGTCAAAGCCCGCATCGTGCTCCTGCAGTGCTGGGCCACAGACAAGGCAACGAGAGAGCCTATCAAGGATGAACAGGCCCCTGCGGCGGTCAAACACCTGAAACGGCTCAGGTCGATGAAGGAGACTCATTTCGAGAGCTTTGATGTGCATGAGGGGAAATGGACGTTCACGGTGGATCATTTCTGAGCGTAGTGATAGGTTTGGTTCATCTCTTTCATCCCTATCAGAATGTCCGTGCTATATTGTTTGTTAGGATTTGAAATGTTGTTGATGACGGTGGTCTCATTGGATAGATGATTTAACACATGTATTGCAAGCGTTGGTTGTGTTTTGTGTCTATACTGTAATCGATACGAAACATTGCAAGCTCTGGAGTGCTGGTCGAGTCTCAGATCTTTCGAACAGTCATGAAGGTAACCAGCACCATTGTCCCGTCGACTGTGACTCATGCATCAGCACTTTATAGGCTATTCTATCCGACGATGAACAAGAAAGACACCACCGTGCAGTGACCGTTCGCGGAGCACTCGAAGGAGCGGTCATAGGGGCTGGCATCACCATCCCTGCCTTTTACCTCCTAAACAAGCGGTCGGGTTACTATCGCTCTTTCCCCCTCCCAATTAAGCTGCTCGGTGGTGCTATCGTCGTTGCACCTCTTGTCGCCATCCAGGCCGAGAAAAGGGGTGGAGAGTTTGACCGCCGGAACTGGTGTGTCCAAATTACCATTCAATGATGATAGGTTCAACGTGCTTTGTGAGCAAAGGACCGAACTCGGCAAAAGTCTGGTGGAAAGACGCGAACATGAAGAGCGTGAGAGGCGGGCCGCTTTGAGCCCAAAGGACAGGGTAGCAGAGTGGGCAGCGAAACACCAATTGAGTGTTATCATGGGGAGCTGGGCGACAACGATGGCAGTCGCTGGAAGCATTATCATGCGTGATCCGTACGTGTCCTACGTTCAACTTGGCCAGATATCAGGCGTCTGTATTGACGTGTGCCAATCTGTAGTTTGTTAACGATGCCGCAGAAGGTAAGGGGGGAAGCGATGTATGGCAATACGTATCATTAATAACTTCTCATTTGGGGCTAGGTCGTGCAAGTTCGCTTGTGGGCGCAAGGACTTACAATCGGTGTCGTAATCGCTGCCGCCGCACTCACTCACGCTCAACGCACCCAAGCGATGGAGATGAGAAAGGTGAGACACGCTTGGCTGAATCAGATCGGTTCGTCACTTGACAGGTCCGTATAGCATGGAGATCTCGCTTGGCGACATGCGGTTCGTTGGTTCATCAGGAGTTACGTCAACGTCTCACCATCCACAGCTCGAGGACGAACGACTGGAAAAGAATGCGGAGAAGACTGCAAGCCTGTGAGGTTGTGGCTAGAAGGCCGTTGTATCAATATCACTTGTTCGTTTCCACATGATGTATTTCGTACATCCGCACAGAATCAGCGCTTGTTAATCGTTTCAGGTTCATGTTTTCACAGGCTCACGTACCGCAATTCGAGTGCCAACCAGTACGATCGGGTTCTAAATTGAAGATGAAAATTTAAATCTAGCGCAGTAAAGGACACAGGTACTGGTGGCTAAAATATGGAATAAGCGATGCTGCGACAGTGCCCGTGTTCGAGGGTAACGGCCTCCGCCTCATGCATAGAAACGCCAGGCAAAGTAAACACCAAGCAGAGTGAGAGGGACGAAATACATCAAGCTAAAACAATGTCGATTGAATGGATGTAAAATAAGGACACGGTAACTCACTTGGAACCCCTCTCGACAGCGCTGTGGACAACAGGGTTTGACGAGGCCTTTTTCGACTTGGATGGAACCTGTCAGAGGGTATCTCAGAGTTGGCTCGGAATTTTTGTTGTAGTACCGTTCTGTACTCACGTCGGCTTGTTCTAGCTCGCCTACCAAGAGGCCAGAGAGAATCCCACGAGCTTCGTCAGAGTGACCGACATCCTCAAAAGCCTCTGTAGCATCCTTGCCTGGAATGAACGTCATAAGATGCAGGCCTGGCCAAGATAACTTGGAATACACACCTCCTTCGCTGATAATCACCTCATCACCACCAGGGTGCTACCGTCAACTTGTAAGTTGCAGGCCTACGCGTCGTCTATGCAAAAGAGGAGTACCTCGTCGATGAACCTGGTCGCATCATATACTATTTTTAATCGAGAGGTCAGGCTTCGGTCAGTATGCAAGGAAACATCTACGGACCCTTGCCGTGAATGGCAACCCAGAGAGTTTGCTTGGTGTTATTTGCCTGGAGCTCAGAAAGTGAGACGACCTTGGACATGTCTGACAGGGATGGTGAGGTGGAGGAGAAGAGATGGGAAGGCGAGTATTCGGGGCGGGTATTTGACGCATATAAAAACCATGCCGGCCAGCGGATTCCCACGTACTACTAGTGCTAGTACTAATACAATGGTGTCTGCTCGGTTTAGTACTCGAACGCCCACCGCACAGACGAACATTCAAGCGTGGACCATGCAATTTCCATCTGCCACTCCGTCCGTAAGAAACGAAGGCACTGTGAGCCGTGTCCCTAGGCAAAGGCGAGTGGAAACAGTTTAACAGTTGACGACCCTCGGACTGTGGCATATACATCGTGAGCTCCGATTGAATATTTTATCTCCCGCCGCGGGCCGTGCCGACTACCATGAGCACTGGAAGAACTTGTCTTTGCTACCTCCACCAACAATGGCTCTGCGCGACGAACAGGCCGACATCCTTGGCGGACCCATCTTGCAAAGGCCAGAATCTGGCTTATTCTCCACATTCTCTCGGTATCATTTCGTTTTCAAGTCGGTCACCCTCTTCGGACTCGGTTTGTTGGTGTGGATCGTATGTGCGCGGGGTCTCGAACATCTCAAGAAACATCGCGAGTTGAGGTACAGAAAGTATGTCCCATCCCGACGCATTTTAGACTCTTTGTCATTTTTTTTTGCCAGAGCGATGCGTAGAAAGCATGGAATCCCCGACTCGGACTGTCGTCCTTTTGCTGTAGCATATGCCGCAGCCAAGCGTACGCACCTTGAACGCGAGGCATTAGACCGAAAGAAGACGACAAATTATGTGTCGGACCATCATTTACCTGCTGTTGATCAGCGAAGCGATGCACAGAAAGACGCGCGTGGCCTAAGGAGGCGGGTTCCCGAAACCAGTGAGTCAATCAAAACGTCTTATGATAACCGTGGCTCATCGTTTTATCACGGTTCTCCGCGTATTGTGCTTGGGCTGCGTGTAGTTGTACAACTTCATGATTATCAACTCCCCGGAAAACACCCCGCTGCGTACGATGACAAGCATCCAGAGGTTCATTCTCTTGATTTTGTCGCTCGCTATAACCCCAATCCACGTCGTCGAGTGACCGTTCCGGAACCTTTACCCGTGGAAAGGCCTCCCGTCCGTCACGCGAGTAGAAAGGATTTCGTCGCACATATCAATAATAACGAAGAGTCAAGAAAACGTTCCTTTGAAGACGAAAGCGACGTCGAACATGAGACACTCAAAAAATCGCGCGTAGATGGCGACGAGCTCATAGACGGAGACGAACAAGCAGACTGGTACGATCAGTATGCTGACCTGCCACCCCGACGAGTGTCCAAAGAATCCCTGGGCCCACAACCCGCGAGTTACTCTATATACATAAACGGTCAGGAGAGATCCAAACACGTCAACGACTTTCGTGACGAAGACCACGAGCCCGCTGATGAAGCAACGGATCGCATCCATGAAGATGAAGTAACAGAACCCAGTGCTGTGGCGCGTGGCAAGAAACGTGATCGGGCGGAGGCAGGGTCAACTTTTGGAGGCGATGATGATGACGATATCCGGAATGGAAGAGCATCACATCACCGTAAGCGTCGAACCATTTTACGGAGGAGGATAGAAGTGCCTGCACGAGGCCAGAAACGTGATCGTGAAGCTGAATCACCTGAGAGCGAAGGCGAGGGAGGTGGCTCCGAGACTTCTCGAAGACGTGCCCAACGCAGCTCCAAGAAGAAGAGGGGCAAGAAAGCTCCATCCGACGAGGTCAGCGAGATATTGGTGGAGGACCCTCGTGTATCCAAGGATCCCCTCTGCGGCGGTCGTAGGGTTGGTGATGAGTGGGAAGCCGACGGTGTTCAGTACAAGGTCGGCGACAAAGGCGAGCGCTTGCGCCTCACTTTGGCGAGAAAGGCCAGGAACAAGTATCACATGGTAAGTTTCCCTCGACCGAGTTTCATACTCCCTCTCACACTCGCCATTTAGCCCCAGGATTCGCAGCACCCAGACCGATCAGCTGCGCTGGAAATCTACGTGGAAACATGGATGACAGATGAACAACATAGACAAGCAGAGAGAAGACAGGAGTTGACTCGGCAAGACGCACCAAGGGAATCAAATGGGACCAAGACTCCCGATGTCCTCGATTCCCCTACGAAGAACGGCAAAAGTCTCTTGTGGGACTCAGTTAAAGGCGGTCCCGCTCGTCGTCCTTTCCGTCAGTTCATACCCGCTAGCGCCTCAACTCGCATGAACCCCTTTGAGCAGTGGCAATCGCAGCCCACCCTACGTCGTCGTGTGGCCTCGGCCAGTACCATTATTTCCCCCGTACTTCCAGGCGTTGCTAATAGTCCAACACATCCCGGTTTTCGCGGCTTCTCAAAATGGGAGAAGCAGGATCGAGAGGCAGAGGCATTGGCCAGGATACGTTCAAAAGTTGAAGAGCAAAAGAAGGGTCGGGTACCCTCACAAAAATCAGCCGAAATGCCAGCAAGCATAACCGTTCCCGAACTCGCGACCAAGTCACTGTCTGTTCCTACAATAACACTTACCCCTGCGCCTGCTATAGTTGCAGAAGGGGATTCGAACAGTGGCATCCCGCAAAGCAAGTCAAACACGCCCACTTCCTTCTTTGCGACCCCTCCCAGTACCAGTGATTCTATCAAGAGCACTGCTGCCGCGGGCTCCATCGGTTTCTCACTGCCTTCAACTTCTATGCCTGCTTCCACTTCACCAACACTCTATCCTAATGCTCCGACTGCCCCTACTACATCCTCTTCTGCGGCCTCTCTTTCTCCGTTTGCATTCTCAAAACCACTGCAAGTACCGTTATCCACCTCTACGACCACTTCGTCATCCTCGATGCCAAGTCCACTCGAGAAGGGGACCGGTACAAGCACACCATCCGCGTCTATCCCTTCGTCCTCTGCTCTATATGCAGCAGTCCAACCTCAGCCTCCCTTCACGGAAAGCGCCTCTAAATCAACCTCATCCTCTTTTGTGAAGCCAGATACCTCTACATCGTCCCCTGTTGTTGTTGCCCCTCCTGCAACCAAATCTCAAGCGCCAAATTTTGGTGCCACCTCGAAGTCCCCTTCACCCGTGACCCTTGGTTCCATCCCTATGGTTGCTAAGGCAGAGGCTCCTGCCCCTGTCTCAACCCCCGTCACCACCACCCCAGGAAGTTCGAAGCCAACCATTCCCCTTTTCTCATTTTCCGGCCCATCATCCACTGCTACCCTCCCAACATCATCCGTACCACCGGCACCCAAGTTTTCATTCGGACAACCACCTACAACATCGATGTTTATGCCTAGTCCCAACCTAGCGTCGGGAACTGCATACCAGCCCCAACCGACTTTCAAAATCAGTCAGACGCCTCCGAGTGCGACAGATCGCGATTCCGCGTCCAAGTTTCTAGCCGCGGATGAATCGAAGAAGTCGGCCGTCCCTGTGTCGGTCTCTGGCACCACAACGGGTTCCAATGAACCTGTCAAGCCCTCGCCGTTCGGAATACCTGCCTTTGGAAGCTCGACACCGCATTCGCCTTTGGCTTCATTGGTGAACTTTCTGGGTAACTCGGTCACCGCGGACGGTGGTTCCTCAACGTCTACGCCACCTAAACCTGCGTTGGCACCAGCAAGTACCACAACTTTCAACATATTTTCCTCTACACCTACTGGGGCTCCTGCCTCTGGTAACCCAGCAATGTTCTCGTTTGGTGGGACCAACACTGGTTTTAAGTCTGTAGAGGAACCCAAGCCCGCATCTTTGTTTGGGGGTGTCGCAGGAGGTTCCAATATGCCCATCTTTGGCAGTTCTACGGAAACGAAACCAACAACATTTACATTCACTGCATCTGCTGAAGGCCCAAAGTCTACATCTATATTTGGTGGCAATGCAGAAGGTTTAAAGCCCCCTTCTGTCTTCGGTGGCTCCACTGAAGGCCCGAAACTAACATTTACGTTTGGTGGCTCAGGAGAGACATCAAAGCCTTCTTCGGCGTTTGGTGGCACTGTGGAAGGATCTAAGTCTGCATTCAGCGGCACTACAGAAAATAAATCCTTGTCTGGCTCTGCTACAGAAAGCTCGAAGGCTTCTAACGCTACAGACCTTTCCAAGCCTACCTCTGCCCCCGGAACCACTGCATTCGGTCCATCTTCCTTGGCATCTACATTCACATTCGGGAAGAAGGACGATGCACCCACCAATGTATCCACCTCTACGGGAACACAGCCAAAGCCAGCAGCTTTCTTCACTTTCGGAGCACCATCAGGTGTGACTGGATCGATGCTTGGACAGACCTCCGCCTCCGTGACGAGTGGTGATGGGAGCCAATCAATATTTGGTAGGCCCCCAAGTGCTATACCCAGTGCCTTTGGGACCGTTGGGACTGGGAGTTTCGACTCGCCAGGCACGTTTACATTTAGCAAACCGGCCGCACAAAATCATAAGCAAGAGCAGTAAAGTGGAGGGGACGAGCACAAGCCTTGCTGGGATATGCGTAATGCTTTTAGGGGTTCTGCATCCTCGATAATGTGAAAAGATGGACATGCAACAATGTACACTACGCATACTTTTGACCAGCGGTCTTGTTTGCACTTGGTACTTGCAAATGAGATTGTTCGCAATGTTTATTTTTAGCAGATCTCGTGACTGATGCGGCAAGCGGGATATGATTATCCATGGTCCCATAACCGTAAGGCCGGCTAGCTCAGTTGGTTAGAGCGTCGTGCTAATACAGTCAGAAGCACACTCTGATGGTACGCGAAGGTCCTGGGTTCGACCCCCATGCTGGCCAGGTTCCTTTTTAGTATTGCGCTTTTGTGTGAGGAGACGCTTAATTGTTATTTAAAGTTATAACCCATTAATTGAGGTCTTCAAAGTTGTCAGCGGAAAGTGATACAAAAAGCTATTTGACCACCGCAGGGCTCGAACCTGCAATCTCCTGATTCGTAGTCAGACGCGATGCCATTTCGCCAGGCGGCCGCTCAGGGGTTTAGGTAATTCCGTCGCTGTGTCAGACTGACCCATGAGTGATTAGTTTCGTAGAAAAAACAAGGTATGCTAGTAACCCAGATGGACCCTCTGAGCGTCCGGAGTTCGAACGTTCCGGAGGAAAGACTCAGAGTTGGCCTGTTCGGGAAACCCAGTGTGCGGCACAAGAACTGTTGCATCCGATTTCCCGTTGCACTGCCAGTGACATTGAAATCAGAATCTTCAAGTTTGACATATAGAACCGAAGTAACAACTTGAATGTTCTTAAGATATTCATCCGTCTTTAGTAGTAGAGAGACTTGTCTATTGTCTTGTAGTGCGATTCAGTCACCCTCGTGTATTTTCACCACTATTGTAAGGCGTCTACAGTTGCTTGGGGAAAATATGTGGATATGGTTTCGATGGTAATGTTTAGCGGATCGGCGAGGTGTTAAAGAAACTTGAAGTAGTATGTGTCTCCCGGCATCGGAATACAGATCAATGAGGGTCTCTGGTGGAACTAGTATGCATGGCAGAGACTGTTTTGCATGTTTCAATTGACATTCAAGCTTCGCTATCGATCATCTAGCGCGTCAGACCGTCTCAGACGAGCCTTTACCTTGAACTTCAAATTTTAAATACTGTGCAGTAAATGCCCTGTACCTGACATTTGGATTGGATCATCGTCAAGCGACCTAGTCTCCCGTAGGCAGACCTTTAGGAAGATAGACTTTCCTACTCTCCTAAAGAACAAGCCCAGAAATTAATTAGCTTCCCCTGCCAATGGAGGCGGTGTCTGATGTGCTATAGTAGGCTCGGGGCGGGTTCAGACAAACCCTGGTGCCGCCATCTGCCATCACCAGCACTATGCAGTAGAAAAGTAAGATGGCGGTCCTGCGGTGTTATTCAGTGTGAACTGCCACTGCATCGACTGTAACTTGAAAAGATTGATGGGAAAGTTACTGATTGTCACTATTTTCAGAACTGGTGTTTGGGGCTGTGGTGTCATAAACAGTGAATCGCCTCCAGTCCACGTTCCACCATGTCTGTTTTGTTCGAGACGTCCCTTGGGGACATCGTTATTGATCTGGAGGTTGAATTATGCCCAAAGAGCTCCGAGAACTTCCTTAAACTCTGCAAAATGTATTATTACAACCTGAATGCACTCTTCAATGGTGAGCCCCTTCAGTCTGAAGACGTTTCACGACCCATTTGAAGCGTATGACCTTAGTGTCGAAAGACTTCCTTGCTCAAGCTGGGGATCCGACCGCTACTGGCACGGGTGGGGAGTCCATCTGGTCGTATATGGCTTCTCAAGGAGCAGACAAATCGGTGCCACGATATTTCGTCCCGGAATTCGTGCCCAAACTCAAGCATACGCATAAAGGGACTGTGTCAATGGCTGTAGCCCCTGCCGTTGGTGGAGACAGAGGCGGCTGCGGTAGTCAATTCTATATCACCCTCGCTGACAATATCGAGTATCTCGATGGCAAGCACGCAGTTTTTGGCCAT
>JBBPRT010000401.1:0-12221 GCA_038093175.1 Boletus hoseneyae
TGCTACACGTTGTAACCGCTATCTTCCCCCTTTCAAATCTATACCTTGTTGTCCGCGAGAATGCCTGGTGAAGCTCGCGGTCAGAACGTGGTCGGCTGCCCAAGAAGCGACGTGCCTATCACGGGCTGCACGATGAGACCCGAGAGCGGGCCTGCGAGGAACACGATGGCCATGAGTGATTTTGAGAGGCCGAGGGAGAGCAGGTATGGGGAGGCTATCAATGTTATCAGTCGCTGGTTCTGGGTGAACGAGAGGGCTTTGACCGTAGGACATTTCGACCGACCAGAGCATTTGTACACCGAAAAGGCCGACGGTGAGGGACGGAAGGCGTGTCCAGGCTGGGCCAATGACGCGGGCAACACCAGCCCAGCGGCGGTCGTGGTCATCGTCAGCGTCGTCGGCGAGCACCGCAGAAAATCCAGTCATTGAACAAGTCGGAACTGTCACGGTATGTCACATGTGTCATGGTAATACGAAGAGAGCGAAACAGTACACGGTTCTACTACGAACGATAGAAACTGGACGGTAAGACGCCGAGGTGGTGAATCAGCGCTCAGCGTTAAATTGTTCCGCGGTGGTTCCGAGTCGTTCGCGTCATTATTCAATTGCATACCCGCCTGCATGATCCGTCGTTGCTCCTCATGATCACCTTTCACGAGTAATCACCGCCGGGTGGGTTGCGGTGGATATCCGCCCGCGGGTTTTGTCACCGTCGACCCACTCGCGATGCGCATGTTGACGATATTCATATTGATCGTACATGAGGACGATCTCGGTTACTTGCTCGCCGCCGCCGAGTGCGCTTGCTGTGATCATGACCAATGACCATAGGATGACGAAAGAGTTGTGTGGGTGTTGACGCATTCACGTGTGCCGTCGTGACTTGGGGTCGGTGATCCGCCCCATCAGGATCATTTCCCAGTAATTTTACTCGTGAAATGACCATGATCGGATCCATGCATAACCACAACCACGAGCGGGCGGTGTGGGTGAATCACCAGCCGGTACGTTACGGACCACACTGGTATGGAGTATGCGTTTGATGAATCTGTTGTGGGGGTCTGGTCCGGGCAAACAACGGGGACCGGAGGGGTAAGCTGGCAGGACATGCTTGGTAGCTTGAAGACGGGAGATGACTGCCTTTGTCGAGCAAAGCGTTCTAGCTCGTCTCCCAAGTCATCAGGTTTACCCTCATCAACTTGATGATCATAACTTACCACGAAAACGACAGCGCTTTCTCCCAGCTCATCGAGTGATTGATTCCGCAATATAGCACACCATTAGACACTGATTCCCAATGGGGACCGCACCATTCCGCACCTTCGGCGCCTACTCCTTGCAGAACCATCTCGAATACCTTTTGAGGTGGTAGGCGTCGAAAAGCGGCCAGTCGAAAACAAGGTGGGCCCGACAGCAGGTGACACCTCTGAAATCAAAGACATGCCCTACTGTCGGACGCACCTTATTCTCGATTCAAATATAGCTCGCGATCACGAAAGGACAGTGCCGATGTAACGTTTGCCAACTTCGTGTAAAATCAGTAATCAGTGGAAAATCATTGTTCAGCGTCTCGTAGTATGATCGTGTGCCGGCGCCGAGTCCATCGCATGTTGCACACCTCAAGTTGCATAATAATCGTCAAGACATTCGACATCGAACACATCGCATCGGGCCTCAATTCCGAGTCGCACGATAATCGCTGCCAGTGCATATCGCATTCGTCGAGGTGGTCGCCAAATAGGTAACGATCGCGCGTTGGCCGTCCAAAGGTAGCAGCTCGCGGCTACTCCACTGGTTCCGAGTCGTGCGCTCGTTCTTGTACATTTGGGTTCGGAGAACCAAAATCGACATCGAGCGTAGGGTCCAGTAACCTGGTGGAAGACCTCGCCGCGCAATCGAAAACTCGAGATCGGTCCATTCGGATCCGGGCACTTCGCGTGCCATCGTTGTCCGCTTGAACCCGTTGAGGATCAAAACACCGACGTACGTCGGAGATAGGGTCCAGTAGTCATCGCAGACGGCGGGTGTGGTAAGGACGCAATCGGAGGAATGGAGTTCCCGGCGGTCGCAAGGACTGATCCATTTGGGTATCATGCACGGAAAGGTTGACGAGGTCACAACCCAGTGCTGGCTGCAGTCGTGACGATCGATGCATCCATTCGGGCATCTCGCGTGCCAACTTGCCTGGAGCTTGAGCGTTGATATCGGGTGTGGCATCCAGCATATAGGGAAACGGCGAGGGCAGCAAGAGAAAATACTCGCCATGAGCAGGGGTGAGGAGAGAGATTCAGAGGAAGAAGGCGATGGGAATCCAATAAGGTTGCTCGAGCTTAAATACCCACACGGAATGTGGCTGACGGTATCGGTGTGGACGTCCACACTCGGTGTATACCAAATCTCGTGGACGGCGGCACGTCATCTACACTTGTTCAGACAATCAAAGCTGAGACAAACCATACCACTTTGGCGAAGTCATCCACAAAATTGCTTTGACAGGCAAAATCGACTCACTACGCAGAAAAGATCATCAAGACTATCACTGATGCGTGCCATCGTATCTGCCAGTGCCTGCAACACACGGCTGTCTGTCTTGGGCGAGAAAACCCAATCATTACTATCAGAACCACTGTTTTCAGCGCATCTGGAAAGTCATCTGTGGAGACAATCGTGGTGTTGAGCAAAGCCACGCCGTGACACGTGGCAGTACTACTGCTGTTTAACCCTCAGAGCTTCGCAGTCAATGCAACCGCATCACGAAATCTGATATTTTCTTTTTCTTCGTATCACCGTTCCGGATTGCGCAAAATTAAAACCAAAGATAGCGCCGTTACACGGCGAGTAACGAAGGAGAGTATAAAACTAGGCGCCGACTCGGATATGCACATGCATACCCTGCAGGGGTATGATCCAAACGCCATGACTCATCCACCATAAATGTGTAGAATATAGACGTCATCTTGATCGTCTCAGCATCGTCCACCGCCCATATCATCCCGACACAGAACGAAAGCCTGCAAACTGCATCGCGAACGCGAGATGGATCACCTCATCTGGACTCTTTGTCGCCGACGGTCGTACGACAAGCAGACAGGTATGCAAATTCGGAATCGTTCAGGTCGCATCGGATGTTGTGCTGGATTGTAAAGTGTCCGTCGTGGAGAGCGAATGCTGACTCGAACGGCTATTTCCTATTCGGGAGCCCGTGACAGGCTGGGTACGCCCGTTGGTTCTTCCTCAACTCCTCCGTGACCCTGGAAATACATGATTCTTGCCCTTCGATGGACGTCAGCGCTGCACGACCATCGATCTGATTACCAATATTGGCCAGTTCTGTACTGATGGAGAGGAGCTCATTTTCTCCGCTGACCTTGGCTTGACCAATGCAAAGGAAGCGATTTTGTTCCATCGCCAGATCCGATGGATGATGCTGTCTGGCACGAATAAGCACGTTCAGGGTGGGAGTGTATGAAGAGGTGTAGAGACGAGCGAGATTACGTTGACCCTTCCTATACGGACCAACAGCATGGAGTGGGAGAAGAGAGAACTCGGCGGTTGGGCATCACCGGATGCGCGATTGAGATGTAGCGCGGAGGAAGTCGGTGATGGGGGAAACGACGCGGTCCCATAGTTCCCGCAAAATGAGGCCAAGGTCTTTTGTTACATTCGACTTCTTTGCGCACACAGTCAATTCACTGAGCTTCGACGATAGGCCCTGCACATTATCCTTTGTGACTGGTAACGGAATTTGGACGGACCATTATCAGCGAAAACAACAAGAGCATCACTTGCTCGCATTGTCGATGATGGCAGGTCCACCACTGGCCGCACGTCGGGTCTGAGAAGAGTAACGGAAGAAGGAAACGGGAGTGGCCGGGCAACTCGCGGATACGGGATACCATGTTTTGCAATCTGAGGTTGAGACGCCACACCCGATCATGCTGGTCTGCGCCAGGTGAATCGAGGGCATTAATGAGTGATGTCAGACGCGTAAACTCATTTGCCAATGCTATTCCTGCCGGGCCGGATGCAATGATGTCGTCCAGTGGGGAACGGAGGCGACTGAGCTAGTTCCAAAAACACCCCGACCCTCTTCAAGCAACTCGACCGCAGTGGTAGGAGACTGGCTGCGCAGGCAAGCTGAGAATGCAACGCCTGTGAGCGACGACGAGAGATCCTTGAGGACAGTAAGATGCTGAGGTGGTGAAAATTTTCGGCTGCACCGACCCATGCTTCTTCCGCAGACAGAGTATCTGAAGAGACTGCTTGTGCCGCACACGAAAGTTCAGAGCAGAGACGGAATATTTCCTCTCGGTCTTCTGCCTCCTGAAGCTGTGTGAACAGATGGGAAAAACAATTAGTACTCCCGAATATAACTCCCCCCTGCCTGCTTGTATCGAGAGGAGAGGTGTACCGCAAGCCGTTGCAAAGACGACGGCCGATCCGGGTGCCCTGGTTGGCGAAGCACCAATGCCTCCCGATCGAGGTGAATAGCCTCGTTCAGATCCTTCGCCCCGCCAAGCCTGTTGTATCGAGTGAAGAGGTCGACTGCGAGGTCGTTCAAGGACATTGACGGAGATGGGTGTCCCGGTGGGCGAACGACGCGCCGGGTGAAAGTAATAATACCATTCGAATCGATCGAGTCACCGCAATTGTACGGACGCAACGGACCACATCACGTTCTCCTATGTGCCGCCACCTTGCTCTCTTTAAACCACGCAACTCAAATCGAATATTCGATGCCAGGGTAGGATCATGATCACATGGATGAGTGGTCGAACTCGCAAGGGTGGTGTATGCTTTAATTGTCTCGAAGCTCCGTGGTTTCACTGTCTAAAGAATTTGTTATGAGGCACTGACACGGGACGCGGCACGATTATGAGGCGAACGACCCAACCATGACAAGCGTCCTGCCCCGAGTCACCGTTGACGAAAAGGGAACTATACTTTGTAGCGGTGTGAGTACACGCAAATAAACAAGTGAGACTTACATCAAGCATTACCTTTTGAAAGGCGAGCAACTAGCAGAGCCTGGAGATTATGGAATATTTGATCCTTGCTGTTGCAATGCAGGTCGAGTTGGAGTCACGATGGTGGACCAGATACTGCAAGAACCTTTTCCAAGGATGACATCGATGACCAGTCATACCGGTAAGTCTAATAGCGCGTGTGTGCCATAGGTGCACTACTTGAGAGATGGCAACGAGAGAACAGCGGTTGGCCAGTAAGCCGGGCAGGGGAGTCCCTGCATGCAGTACCAGACGGACACCCGTATGTAGTACGGAAAATGGTGTGGCAACGGACAGGGATAAGACACCCGCATGCCAGGTGCCACTGGAGGTTGGGCCAAAAGGGGTAAACACCTGTATGAGGCGCAAACTTGGACTCGGAGGTGAGCACACCAACTTGAAGTGGGGGTGAAACACTCGCATGGGGTGAAGGCGGAAACGACTCGATGGAGTGGGGGTAAGACATCGAAGTACCGAGAATCTCCGGTGGGCCATAACACGGGGTCCGACTGCAATTTTGTTACGTCGACAACAACATCATCATGCTGTCGGCGACTGTCCTGGATGAGCCGAGAGGTGGCGCTAGCTCGTGCCATCGATGCGACTCCCCTCGAATGCAGGACACTGGTCCACAATTCAACTGGCAGAAAAAGCCAAGTTACCAGTACTACTAGTCAGGCTATGATCACTTACTAGCTCGTCATAACTGCCAGTACATCCCAGCTGGACGGATCGGACTTTGAAGTCGCAGTGCATGCAGCGAAACTTCAAGTTGAACAGTTCACCGTTAGCATCGTTCCAAGCAGGACTCTTTTCGTAGTCGTTTGGTTTTTCTCCTAATCGAGCTCAATCAAGTCCCGTTTCAGCTTGTTGTCTCGAGATCCTGCCGTTTTCGCAAACGTTTTTGGAATAGGTGGTGATGCGCAATAATGCCTTGAGGCCAAGGTTAGACTTTGTGCGTCCCCAGGCAAAAACGAAGTATGTGGGTTTCTGACAATCGTTGCAGGGTTAAATGCACACATCTCTCCAGTGTGCATGCATGTGACTCGGATCTCATAAATACTCAATCCCGACAGTGGTTTGCAAAGAGTGAAAGAGTACCTTGAGTATGGCAGGAGATGTTAGTCTGTGCGATCGTTGCCTTTTTGGTCATGGCCGAAGTGCGATGCAACCGGTATTTTCCCAAACCGCCATCTTCAGTTGGCGACTCGGCCTACATGGATTTCAAAGGTATTTTTACTTTCTGTCCGCGTTAGGATCATCGAAATGATGTCCCCAGCAGTTCAACAGCTACTTTTACGGGCGCATTCGCTTAGCGCCCAGTTCCAGCAAGACAGCGAGACTCGCTGCATTGATGAGGCGATCGCCCTTGATCGTGAAGCGTTAGATATTTGCACCTCTAGCCATCCCCAGCGATCCGTCTGTTTGATTCAGCTTTCAGTGCATATCTGGACACGGTACAACCATCTTGGGGGAACGGAGAACCTTGATGAGGCCATTCTCCTCGCCCAAGACGCAGTGGCCCTTTGCCCCCCAGGGAACCCGGATCGGTCGCCATCTTTGAACAACCTTGCACTTTTTCTCTGCACTCGGTATATGCAACTTGGAGGAGTGGAAGATCTTGACAAGGCGATTGTTCTCGACCGGGATGTATTGGCACTTCGCCCACCAGGGCACCCAGATCGGTCCATGTCTTTGAGCAACCTCGCACTTCATCTGTGCACTCGGTACAACAACCTTGGGGGAGCAGAAGACCTAAATGAAGCCATCGCCCTTGACCGAGAGGCATTGATGCTTCGTTCGCCAGGGCACCCAGATCGGGCGACATCTCTGAACAACCTTGCACTTCATCTGTGCACTCGTTACAACCAGTTCGGCGGAGTTGAGGATCTTGAGGAAGCTATTATCCTTGATCGAGACGCCCTGTTGCTTTGTCCACCAGGGCACCTGCTTCGGTTGGCATCTTTGAGCAACCTTGTGATTCATCTCTGGACTCAGTACCGCCGGCTTGGCAGAGTGGAAGACCTCCATGAGAGCATCGCCCTTGGCCGAGATGCGCTAGCCCTTCATCCACCGGGGCACCCGAACCGGTCAATGTCTGCCAGCAACCTTGCAGGCTGCATCTATGCTCGGTACTTGCAACTTGGGGGGTTGCAAGACCTCAACGAGGTGATTAACCTCGACCGCGAGGCACTAACACTTCGCCCACCAGGGCACCCAGATCGGTCGATATCTTTGAACAACCTTGCGCTTCATCTATGCACTCGATATGAACAACTTGGCGCAGTGGAAGACCTCAATGAGGCGATCCTTCTCTCCCGGGACACACTTGTGCTTCGCCCACAGGGGCACCCACTTCGGTCGACATCTTTAAACAATCTTGCAGCTCATATCTACACTCGTTATGAGCAGCTGGGAGGAGTGGAGGATCTGGATGAGGCGATTGTGCTTTGCCGGGCCGCACTGACACTTTGCCCACTGGGACATCCAGAATGGTCTTCGACTTCAAGCAACCTCACAGGTTATATCTTCACTCGATACAAGCAACTTGGGAGAGTGGAGGACATTGAGGAGGCCATCTCCCTCGACCGAGATGTGCTGGCCGTTTGCCCAGCAGGACATCCTGATCGAGCCGCTTGTTTGAACAACCTTGCAGCGCATCTCTCCGTCCAATACAACCAGCACGGGAGAGTGGAGAACCTTGATGAGGCTATTCTCCTTTCCCGTGAAGCACTGGTGCTTCGCCCCCCGGGGCATCTGGAGCGGTCAAAGTCGCTGAACAACATCGCATCTTATCTCTCTCTCCGGTACGACCAGCTTGGGGGAGCGGAGGACCTCAAGGAAGCCATTCTCATCGACCAGGATGCATTGGCGCTGCGCCCACCAGGGCACCCAGATCGGTCATTGTCGTTGAAGAATCTTGCAGCTGATCTCTCCACTCGGTACAGGCAGGTTGGGAGAATTTTCGCTCGAGGCCATTAGTAAATCGCGCTAATTGCCTTTCTATTTGGTTCGCACAGCTGGGTGAAGCAGATGATCGAGAGGAAATATTCCGCCTCTATAACGAGCTTGCACGCAGGCCGCCGACAGTATCTTCGAGTGATCTGTCTGCTGCCAAAGCGTGGGTAAATGCAGCTGAAACCTTCTACCATCCGACAACCCTTCTCGCATACGAAACAGCTCTCCAGATGCTTGTTCACCATGTCGCTGCTCTCCCATCATTACCTCAGCATCTTACTAACCTCAAGGCACTCTCATCATCACTTGCAGTTGATGCATTCTCGGCTTGTCTTCGCAACCAGTCTCCTACCAATGCAATCGCGCTGCTTGAACAAGGCCGGGGTGTGTTTTGGACCCAGCTCTCTCGCCTCCGTTCCCCACTCGACGACGTTGTCGCGTCTGGCCCGGCAGGAGAGATGCTAGCAGATGAGTTCAAGCGTTTGACTATGCTCATTCGTAACGCACTTGATTCCCCTGGTCCAGACCAGCATGACCGCGTGTGTCATCTTAACTCAGAGTTGGAAAAGATTGTGACCAATATTCGCTCATTGCCCGGTCTCTCACGATTCCTTCTCCCTTCACTCTTCTCTGATCTCCAACGCGCCGCCAGTGGTGGACCTGTCGTCATTGTAAATGCGAGCAAGTACAGCTGCGATGCTCTCATTGTCTTTTCCCAGAGGGATCCCGTGCACATCCCATTGACAGTTACCAAAAAGGACGTTCGAGATCTGTCGTCCAAGTTCCGCAGATTGACCGTGCTCGCAAAGGGGTCGGATGTGACAAAAGACCTTAGCGTCTTTTTGCGGGGGCTCTGGGACCAGGTTGTTTCCCCCATCGCTGATTTCCTCCGTACCACATATCCTCTTCATTCCCGTATTTGGTGGTGTCCCACTGCCGAGTTCTCCCTGCTGCCCCTGCATGCTGCCGCTCCGTATCGAAAGGGTCAACAGAGTCTCGCGGGTCTCTATGTCTCGTCTTACACGCCCACTCTAAGCGCGCTCATTCGTGCCCGACAAAACTATCCATCGAATCTAGCGATGGAACAAAAACGGTTCCTTGGCGTTGGTCAAGCGAAGGCTAGCGGAGCGAATGAGCTCCTTTCGGTCAGTGCAGAACTGGCCAACATTGGTCAGTGCGTCGATGGTCTCGCGATGTTCACGCGCATCGAGGGACAAGAATCGTGCATATCCAGGGTCACGGAGGAGCTAAGCAAGAACGAGTGGGTGCACCTCGCATGTCATGGTCTCCCGAATAGGAAGCAGCCGTTCGATTCGGCATTCGCTCTCTACGACGGACATTTTACAATCCAACGTATCATCCAGTGCAATTTGCAGAGCTCCGAATTTGCGTACTTGTCTGCATGCCATACGACCGTTGGGGACGAAGAGAGTCCGGACGAGGTGATTCATCTTGCGTCAGCGATCCAGTTTGCTGGATTCCGTTCTGTGATTGGGACAATGTGGGCGGTGGACGATGCTGAGACGAACAAGATCACGTCCGTGTTTTATACACATATGATCGACGTGTCAGGCCGTTTGGATCATACCCGCGCAGCGTACGCGCTGTGGAAGACAATGAAGTCGGTGAAGGTACCACTTGATCAACGCATTCTCTACATACATATCGGTGCCTAGTTTGAATCCTCTTTTGCTATGTAACTACAACCTGAAAAAATAAGTTACATCATGATCATATGAGCGGTCGTTGCACTGATCTTATGTTGTGGCTATGCTCATACGCTCCGCCACAATAGGCTCAACACGTCCATCATCATCTTTACGCACGCCCACTGGCATGTCCCCAGCTCGCTTACTGAATGCTTGTCAAATACGCGTCCACCAGGAAGATTTTATTTGACATGCCGTCGTTCACGTCGAGTGAAGAGCCGACTCACCAGTAGTAAAGGACGAGTTTCATTCCTCCTACATCGACTACAGGGCTTCATCCGCGAGTTACCCGGCCACTCCCGTTTCCTTCTTCCGTTACTCTTCTCCGACCTCCGACGTGCAACCAGTGGCGGACCTAGGAAGGATCAACATAATTTTCTACATCTCTTCATATGCTCCCACCCTCAGTGCGCTTATTCGTGCCAGACAGCATCATCCATCGAATCTGGCGATGGAACAAAATCGCTTCCTTTGTATTGGTCAAGCCATGGCCAGCGGAGAAAATGAGCTCCTCTCCATCAGTACAGAACTGGCCAATATTGGTAATCAGATCGATGGTCGTGCAGCGCTGACGTCCATCGAAGGGCAAGAATCGTGTATTTCCAGGAGTTGAGGAAGAGCCAATGGGTACACCTCGCCTGTCATGGGCTTCCGAACAGGAAACACTGAAACAGTCGTTCGAGTCAGCATTCGCTCTCCACGACGGACACTTTACAATCCAGCACAACATCCGATGCGACATAAACGATTCCGAATTTGCATACCTATCTGCTTGTCGTACGACCGTCGGCGACAAAGAGTCCAGATGAGGTGATCCATCTCGCGTCTGCGATGCAGTTTGCAGGCTTTCGTTCTGTGTCGGGATGATGTGGGCGGTGGACGATGCTGAGACGATCAAGATCACGTCTATATTCTACACATTTATGGTGGATGAGTCATGGCGTTTGGATCATACCCCTGCAGCGTACGCGTGTGCATATCGGCGCCTAGTTTTATACCCTCTTTCACTGCATTGCTTTGTACCGCCCCTCGACTATCGTCGCCGCGACGGCAAGAAAAGCCATGAATCTGAGTCCTCGCCGTGGTTGACTGCGTCCGTATCTCTTCGTTCGTCAGCCAAGACCATGATGAGCATACCAGTAATTATTGTCGAGGTTCAGTTTGTGATACTACTTGGAGAAACCGCTCGTGAAACAGATCCCTTTATGAAAACGCAATGTCGCATTGAAAGTGAGGGAAAAGTTGTGGATTCGCGAAGCGTACCTGGAGGGTTGAATGTGAGTGCATCAGACAGCTCTCGGACATCCTATTTCGTAACGGCCAATGGTTGTGAACCTACACACACCTGTCACATCTTGGGGCCGTTGATTAGGGATCGGCGTGTCTAAGACTGGCCGGAGGGAACGGCAGGACCCGCGGGAAGGACTTACTCCTTCCTCCGCGGGCATTCACGCGATCAGGGATACGGCGGGGTACTGGCACCCTTTCTCCCATAGTTAGTATTTGCCCTACATAGGGTTGTTCAACCCCACAGGGACAGAAACGGATTCCTTTTAAAAGGTTGTGAACGGGATCCCGGTCGACAGAGACGAGAACATCGCAATTATACTTGCCTGCATTCACCATGATAACAGTTCCCCCACTGGCAGCGAACCGTAGGTCAGAGAACACTACCTGTTCCAGATCCAGAAAGTAGAAATCCCTTGTTTGGGATCGAATATGTTACTATTGTACCGGCTTGGGATCACATGAGTGCGGGACTAGAGTTACAAGAACGATGTGCGCTTTGGACTAATTGTCAGAAACCTCCATATACTTCATTTTTGTCTCAGAACGCACCAAAGGAAGCTCGTCGATCATACGCTATCAATGTTTTTATGACCGTCTCGAGACTTGTTCAATTAAAATGCACGCGAAATGGCTGGCGGCAGTGAGAGACTGGAGCAGGGAGTGTGGTTGTAAGGCTGCTGGCCAAAAACCGTTATTCTTGGCGTTCATTTCTCGTTTTAAGCCCGGTGGCAGTCGCAGTTGCAGTTTGATTGAACCCGTCTCCCCTACGATTCAGGTTGCTGAATAATTCATTCGCAGAAACGACGACGCAAGAGTACGGATAAGACTGATTCCATGGTAGATGATTAGAAAAAGTGTTACGCATTTGGCGGACCTTCAGTGAGCACTGGCAAGCTGGGGACAATGAAGTGGGCAAGGATGACGATCGGCGCAAAACACCTGCTGGTCAAAATTGAACACGTGTTAGTCCGTAAATCAAGAAAGGCGCGAGACTGGATTTGTTGCTGCCAGTGCCAATCACCCGATGCGTTGGTCGAGTCAAGGGGGATCTGTGGCGAATGCAGCCCAGTGTGGTCTTGCGATGGTGGGGGGTCCACGAGCAAGACGAATGTCGTGACAAATTAACCTGCATTGAGCGGGCGCAAGTGAGCAATGCGAGGAAAGAGTGAGCGGGAGTCACTAGTCACGGACGTAAAAGTGGAGAAAGCGATCCGGAAACGATGCCGGAGAAGCGTCATCCAGAGCTCCTGAGTTTGGT
>JBBPRT010000402.1:0-12165 GCA_038093175.1 Boletus hoseneyae
CGCCCGAGTCGTCGGTGGAGTCGGCTGCAAAACTCGTTGCAGGTGCGCGGAGGATGGGGACGAGGTAGGGGCTGTTGCCGAGGGCGTGCGGGGCGCCGGAGAACCAGACGGGAGCGATACCTGGGGTGAGGATGGGTGAGCTGGTAACTTGGACGGGGATGAGTGTCGCGGGTTCTTCGCGTTTGGGGTGGTGCGAGAGGAGAGGCGTCCCTGGGGGAGGGGGAATGAGGGAGAACTCGGCGGCGAGAGAAGAGAGGGGCGTTTGTTTTGGAGAGAGGGTGATGAGGAGGTTGGTATTTTCTGAGAGTAGACCGACCAGGGACTGCGGCGTGATGTCTGAAGCGTATGCTATAAAGTGGGTGAATGCAGAGCTTGAGATGGCGAGCAAGCGATTTACTCTTGGTTTCTGGGGTAAAGAGAACGACGTGGGCGTAGTTGGGCACGTCGTATGCGGCGATGGCGAGACCCGCGTCCTTTGGTGCGCGGAACGTCAGGTCGTACCCTCGTTCTGGCAGCGAGTGTGAGTGAGCAGAAGCAAAGGCTGTTGCGACATACTTTCGAGTCCGTTGAAGAAGATGGAATAGTTGGCCCTGTCGAGGGTGGGGTCGAGGAGGACGAGGACCTTGTCGCCGTAGCTCGGCTTTGCGAGGACGGTGGTGACGAGGAGGAGACAAGAGACGAGCGATGTCAAGACGCGCATTGGGACGAGTTCAAAAACGTCCACGTCGATGACCATGGATAGACACCTGCACGTGATCAAGTCTCACGTGATCTATTGCATGGGCCTGATGCACAAAGTTATAAACGCTACTTTAACTTGCTCGTGCAATGGATGACTTGACGAGCGAGTCATCTGCCTACATCCAACCCCCCTCCGTCGCATCCATCCTCGGCGTAAAAGGAGCACTTCGCTTTCGCCGTCATGGCGCAAGTCAGAAGGCTCACGTCGTCCTTAGGCGCGTTGAGATCTCAGAAGACACTCCTTACCCTCCCGGTAGAGGCCCTGTCGCTTACTTCAGTCTCTTTGCCCAGAAGAGAATCGAGGTCAAACCCGGCAAGGAAATTCTCCTCTCTGTAGCCTCCGAAGACGGCTCTTTCACAGACCAGGCCGTCATCTTCGAGGGTGACCTCTCCCTCGTAGCTGACTCAAATTCAGACGAGGAGGAGGAGGTCGAAAAACAGATCGTACATGATGATGCATTCTCAGACCCTCCCCTTCCCCATGTCATCCCTCCAAAGATGCGGAGGACCTGGACAAAACAACACGAACAGGTGAGCTTGGTCGAAGGTGAGCATACCCCATCTCCCCTTCCCACATCCTATCCATCCCAGCGTTCGGTATGTCGCTCCTAGATACCTTCTCCCCTCCGCCACCTACACATGTCTCCGTCGGCGTACAAGCCCAGCCGGCATGGTCTGTAAGTGCTGTCCAGGTCGTACCCCCTCCCACCATCCCCGCGCAGGAGAATTTTCAGTCTCACACTCGTGATTCACCTCGCGAGCCACCCACCCCAGTAAAAGATCCTGTCCAATTAACACAGCCAGATCCATCACCAGTGCTGATCCCGCCGCCTGATGATCGTCCGGTATGTACATTGTGTACGGCTATCCAACTCTCTCCCTCAGCCATTCTAGGTACCACACGATGAGCGGCCCCGAAGTCTTTCCCCAATGAGTATAGGCTCACCACCTAGCACACCTCCCCAATCACCCATCCGCCGCCGCAGTCCCTCCATTCCTGTGGTGCCACCCACTAGATCCTCGTCTTCAGCATCTACCACGCAACAAGCGCCTATGGAAACACAAGAACCACCGTGGGCCCACATCGGGGATGCCGCCAGTAGGACCTCGCAGGTCAGCCCTGTATCGTCCGAGACAGTCGACATGGATCTCCAGTCGTCTCCGTCATTAGAGTCTTCCGCTTCCTCGGACGATATCCCAGGGTTTATCACCGGAGCTGCTTCTCGTCGCGCTCGAGCGCCGTCGCCTCTTGTGCTCCCTGTGGCACCCATAAAATCCACCGTTTCCGCACAAACACCTGCACCACCGTCAGCTCAGACAATAGTGGCTGCTTCCCCCGCATCGACTCTGGCGACTACCACCGCTCCTTTTGCAGGCGAGTCCGTAACTGAGAAACCTGAACAGCCTCCTGTGACAACTACAGCACCCAAGCGCGCACCAATCAAGAACCCATTTGTCTCGGGTGGGTTTATCACGGAGTTCGTGGGAGAAAAGGACTCGTTGACTACAAGGAAGAATTCCACCGACCGTTCGAGTGTGCCTGATAAGATCGTAAGTTGGACCAACGGTCCTCCTGGACGTATTAATGATGGTATAAACTAGCCCAGTCCAGTTGAACAGCTACCGGTCAAGACCGAACCGACTCTACTCGACGACGTTGGGTGGAGCAAGGAATCTCCGATCTCGCAGGCAGTGAAGCTAACGGACCCAGAAAACAGATTGCAGCCGTCCAAGGGCCACTCAATATCAATTCCGTTACCACCCCGCCAACAGCCTACTCTCACTTCATTACCATCTAGACCATCCAACCCACCCAAGGGATATCCAAATGGGTCAAGTCCTAGTGTAGTGAAACCTGGCTACCAGCCTATAACTTCTGCCAATGACCCACGACTGACATACACCTCAACGGGTTCAATTTCCAATCCTCTCAATATCCGTCCATCAAGACGCCCCCCGCCCGCACTGCCCAAATCTGGTGCTCGAGTGTTATCACCGCAGCCGGGACCCAAAAGGAAGGTGGTAGTTGGAAATGGCTGGCCATACAATAGACAGACAAACGGTCACACTGTGGTGGCAAGCACGATAAGTGCCTCACCTCCCATTTCCAAACCATCCCTCCCGCTCGTACAACCACTCACGCCAGACAGTACTCGGTCATCAACAACACCACCTGGTCTCTCTGGTCTTGCACCGTATTCATCACCATCTCCGCCTGGTTTCTTGCATAGTTCTTCGGCTCCCAAATCGACTGCTTCCTTGGACCAAGGTAGATTTGGGATGTTCGCCCAGCCCGTATCTTCGACCCCACAGATTAAACATGGTGAGTCCCCGGTCACGATTACACCAGTTTTGAATTTTCTTAATTATATACAGAAATCAACTGCTGGGCAAGCCCATCCTTGTCGCAGTCGCCTGTTAGTGTCTCGGCACAAAATTGCCCAATACAAGCGCCTCAGCCTGTCGTCCCCTCATCCGCAGCCTCTACCGTGCTCCAGTATACACCCCAATCGCTTGGGCCGACAGGGTCAAATAGCTCGACACCCTCGCATGATCCCAAAGGCAAGAAGCGCGCCCTGATGTCTGACGCTGATGCAGACGCCGAGAACACCCGTCCGCGCAAACGCTCGCTCGCCTGGCCATGTCACGATCCTATGTACACGGTGCAAGTCAAGAGTGATGAGGACCCAGGGATCAGCTACCTTTCGTTCAGCTCGGACGGGGAACGGTTAGCTTCGATATGTAATGACCGCACGATTCGAATATGGAACATACCGAGTAAAGTGGAGACGGCTCGCCTTGTACAAGATGCGCCGATCATGGCCGTCGCTTGGATGTCGGATGATATGGGTGTTGTTTCGCTGGGACAGGATGGAGTTATCAGCAAATGGACGCGTACGGTGCGTTCTCGCTTTGAAGTCGTTCAAGTCCGTCGTTGATGTGTTATCGGGATAGAATCCGAACCATTGGCAGTGGGCAAAGCTATTGGACGCCGGCAAGGAAGATTCGATTTGTTTTGCATATAGACGTGACAGGATTGCTGTTGCATTCCCTCGGATAGGAGTGAAAGTTTGGATATGGATCAAGGGTCAGTGGTTTTTGTGAACGCACGATACTATCCTTGAACGCAGGCACAGGTACCTGGCAACCCCAGCGGTCGATTTTGCGGCAAAATGTGACTTCTATTCAATTTGTCGAGGACGGAGAGGCATTGATTGGTGGTACAAGTGATGGTGTTTTGTATGCTACTCTTTTGCGTTTGTTCGATTTGATCTAACCAGTAGATCTGTCAAGGTGGTATTGCCAAGTACCGAATGGGACGCTGCGCGCGTACGCCTTCCTCAAGGCCAAAGTGTGGGTCACTACTACTCTAACCCACCATATAATGTCAGCTGACGATTTGCCGCAGATACCATTTGGACGTCAATGTGGCGGGCACACATGCACTGGTCTCCCAGGCCGGAGGTCGGGCTCATCTGGTGGGAATTCAGCAGACAGATCACAAGGGCAAGATCGAGCAAGTCTATTCCATGAATGGAGACACTCCGGGTGAACAACGGCAGAATTTTGGTGCCGTATTCGCCAGTTGCTGCAAAACGGTCTTGTTCGGGTCGATGGAGAGCAACCTGCTGGTATGGGACAAGGCCAAGGGAGAGGTGATTTGCGCGCTGGATCACGGTGAATGTGGGTGAATCCTTCCTATAGTGCGAGAGCACAAGCTGACTTTGTGGTTGTCTTTTAGCCGAGCAAGTGCAAGCAGTTGCTGTGGGTCCGGGAGATTGCTGGGCGTCTACCATGCTGATGATCTATTTTGCAGTGCTACGACCGTGGTGCACAGGCGTGCATAGTCACCGGGACCAAACGTGGCGTTCTTTGTTGGTGGAAGCCTCCTTTAATGGAGTCATGATTTGTACGAGGATATTTATTCTGACCTACTGCGAGTCTGAGATCCCAAGCCAAACGCCAGTCTTCGCTATGTTTTTCCAGCTATGACAGAATCTTGCATACTGCTAAAGCACCGTAATGTGGACCATTTGGGCGATGAGGGGGGATATACTGTATCAGTATTGCATTTGGTACACACTATAATATCTGTAACGCGTAGTACGACGCAGACCGGCTTGTTTTCTACCCTTTAATTTGAGGAGGCATATTTGTATGTGTTTGTCTGCTTAGGGCCGGTTCATGTCACGAGAACGTCGACCTTGCGATTGCCAAAGTCAATCACCTCCGCTCGTCGTCGCCAGCATCGACCTCGCAACTCTCCCGTCCCTTGTACGCCCTTTTTTTCGTTCTCTCTCCATCACTGCCGGCGTTGAGAGCCTGGTGACAACTTACCGGTTTTGTTCCGAACGCCAGAAACCAACCGTGCTCGTCGCGATTGCGTTAGTTGTACTTGCTCAAGTCTGACAAGTTCGCGTCTTGCCAACCGGTCCTTTTAGCCGCGGTGAGTCCATCAAATGATTCTCGCGCGCTACCCCCTGGTGGACGTTCTGCTGGTGTCGCACAGCCTCGACAGCGCGGTTGTCATGCTGCAGCGGTGCGGAGAAGCAAGCGTCCTAAAACGGGTTCTCGTGCATGCACCGCCTGCGTGGTTCTGACCTTGTCACCCAGTCAAGGTTTCATCACGACCTGTGCTAGAACTATCTCGACGACATGCAGACTATCAAGTGCGTTGTAGTGGGTGATGGTGCTGTTGGAAAGGTGCGTGACGACTCGTCTCTGCTGTTTGGTCGATGGGCACACGAGTGAACGCGATGTTTACAGACTTGTCTTTTGATATCGTACACGACCAACAAATTTCCGAGCGAGTATGTCCCGACCGTACGTCCCCCCTCCCGTTGCTGCTCCGCCTGCTGGGCAATGCAAGCCTATATGCTAGGTCTTTGATAACTACGCCGTGACGGTAATGATTGGCGAAGATCCGTATACGCTCGGGCTGTTTGATACTGCTGGTTTGTTTGTTTTCTTTTGGCTGTGTATCCGGTGTCACACGAAACGTTGTTTGTTTCACAGGTCAAGAAGATTACGACCGTCTCCGTCCATTATCATACCCGCAAACGGACGTTTTTCTCGTTTGCTTTAGTGTCACATCTCCTGCATCCTTTGAAAACGTCAAGGAAAAGTGGTTCCCAGAGGTACACCATCACTGTCCGGGTGTGCCGTGCCTCATCGTGGGCACGCAAATTGATCTGCGGGATGACAGTCAAGTTATTGAGAAACTTGCTAGACAGAAACAGCGACCTGTAACGAGTGAGTTGGGAGAACGGCTCGCAAGGGAACTTGGGGCGGTGAAGTATGTGGAGTGCTCTGCTCTGACGCAGAAGGGTCTGAAGAACGTGTTTGACGAGGTACGTCTGATTATTTATGTCTATGTGGGTGGAGGATATTGACGAGCGACAGGCCATTGTCGCTGCTCTTGAGCCTCCCGTGGTCAAGAAAAAACGTGGATGCGTCATTGTCTAGTGTAGCACTGTTTCATGGGAATGTCTCGATTGATATCTTCCATCTCTTAACGACTCTTTTTACGCTTCACTTTTGCCTCATATATCCTTGACGTTTCCCTTTGGCTCATTGTGTCGTCTTTTTCCCTCACGCGTAACACCTCGAGCTCATGATTTCTTTTACCCCCATCCTCGATGTTCTTTCAACACCATTTATGTCGTCTCCCACTGAGTAAATTCCGCACTTGGTCACCCGTCTAGACCGAAACTGCAGCCTAATCTTCAAATTTCTTTCCTTCTTGCCCTCTTTTATCCCGCGTTATTCGGTGATGATCATGACCGGGAAGGCACATGGATGATTCTTGAGCAAGAGGAAATACAGAGATGGTTTAGATCTTATACCCCTTTGCTCGTAATAGGAATCATGTTTTCTAGTGTACTCGGTGAATCTCTACACAGGAGCGGAATCCAAGGACGTTCTACAGGAGTGATATCTCCGGGGGCTAAACGGCGGCCTTGTGAGGACCATGCCAAGAAAAAGATGAGAAGAGACGTACCACACCGCGGGTTTCAAACGCAAGCCAGTCTCCTGTTCCGGTGGGGAGAAGACCCATCGAACGGCATTTCCAGAGTCCGACGATGAGCGTGAGGAGGTTGCACACAATGTACGTCAGTTTCTGAAGTAAGAGCGCGGGCGTGGTCGACGGGGACGATGTCGTCGGCGTCGGCGCAAAAGGCGAAAACGCAGCGTTCATGCCGGCGATATTCTTGATGGGTGAGAGGAGAAGCATGAGGACGATGCCCATGCTAAAGATCTGTACCCCGCCCCCGGACATGTAGAGCATGAATGCTTGCATGGGGAGGGATTTGGCGGGTGAGATGGCGAGATCCCATGCGCGTTTTTCTTTGAGGGATGCGTAGGAGGCAGCAGCGGCTGCTACTGCCTTGGCTGGCGTTGTCTTTGTCTGCGGTGAATTGGGCTGGGTTGGGTGAGGGTGGGGGTGAGGATAGGACGTACGTTGGTCGAATGCAAGTTTGCAAAGTCGGGAGGTGGAGGGAGGTTTTTCCATCTGTGGGATGTAAACGGGCGTTTGACTGCAAGTGAAGAGAGACGGACTTTGGGTGTTCACTCGCACTGACATAGTCGAGCGAGAACGACATGGTGTCAGACCTTTTCCACGACAATGCCCACGGACTCATCATCATGAACAAGTCAAGGTTGGTCTGGATCTTCCTTCTCTCACGTATTCACTGGTTTCATGTCCCACTTGATCTGAAGATCTGATGGATGGCATTGGGTGTTTTGGATAAACCAACAGTACCAGTACATGGATTATATTGCGATGCCTTTTTCCAAACGTTTCCGTCACATGTCCAGGACACAAGATTCGGTGATAAAAGGCTCCAAGAGATCACAACTGGCCATGTTTCCTCTCCTGCTGCTCCCATTTGTTGAGGATCCTTCGCTACTACTATCAAAAAGTTCCATGGCCCAGGGGACACTCCGCAAGTTAACCTCGCCGGTCAGACCTTTGACGCGAGTCCCAGTGCAATGGAGGCATTCAACCCATCCCAACGCGATGCAAGTTCCTGTGTACATGACAGAGCTTGAGAAGGTTAGATTCAGACCGCCCACATCAAACTGACCCAACGTTTTGCTGCTAACCTTGCAGCCAGTGTATCAGGCCACAAGCCACTAGTGCGTGAATTCGACCAAGACCGGTCTGCCAGTGAAGCCTCACTGAATGCCAGGCGCCAAACAGTCACTTGCACACCGCGGTTGCATGAGACTGAGGGAGGTCATCAAGACATTGTCGACTGCAGGTCCGAGGGAAAATCTCGAGCTTCTGAACGCGACGTATGAATTATTCGTCTGTTCTACTGTCATTCGTTATAGGTTAGCTCAGCAAGGTCTGGCGACATTTCACATTGGTGACGCTTGTACTGGCCGACGGGTGCGTAGAGTCAGAAATGGTCATTGTTGAAAGTATGATCCATGCTTACTGTGCTGATGAATTGTCCGTCGGACCTTTTTGTAGGTTACGGATGAGAGTGCGTCACCGTCGCTGAAGCCTCATATCACGGTGGAGGAATTTGAACATGCATGCCATGGGCCAGAATACCATCGTGCGGTGTGTTCCGCGCCAACCTAGACAGGCAGGCGGTTCGTTCGACAACGATATCCACATGGTCAACACGAACAGAGAGTAAGCTTTTGCAGATGGTCGCTGATTCATTGTAGTCGTATTGATATCTGAATTTTCGTTCGATTACATGCTGGAGTTCCCAAAGTTGGCCGTGGCGTTCGTAATGGGGCTTGGCCCGATTTGACTTTGAACACCCATGCTTTGACATCATACTTGTACTCGATGTAAGTATATTTTTGGACAATATTCACAAAGACCTGTGTATAAATCGAAATATATTCTTGTATCCTGAGTCGGGCACATATTCATATTGCTGTCTCCCAGGAACAGACGCTCAAGCTAGTCACTCTGAGGGTAACACGGTCTTCGTTATCAATACCGATCGAAGTAGCCCATATAAATAGCGAGGCCTTTCGCTTCGAGTTGTGCAGTACCACTGATTCCCCTTACCACCCAAATAGGCGGTGGAGAGCAGAGAGAACAACGGTTGTACATACATCCTCAATCGTTGCACTAGGAAATGATATCATTGATGTGCTCAATTCCGACCGCGACTTGCACCACGTATGATCCCATGATCGGTAAATTACGAACATCAGAACCATCTGGCATCACGAGCAAACACAACGTTATCGCAATGCCTCTGGCAGCGCAGACCGAGTATCTCCAGGCCCTGAATGAGGAGGAAGGCTCCAAAGGGGTTCAACACAGGTCCAATGTCGCGCAAGAGCTCGACGCGGAGCTTGACCGCAAATGCAGACGGTCTAAATGTTTCACTGAAGATCATTCCGTGATATTCTTCCGAAGGGGTCGTAAGCGAAGCGAACTTGCCGCTGCGGGTCCAGTCAAATTTGCCTGGTATGCGTGATCGGTCACATTGCCGATGTGTCGACGAAGATGCATACCAGAGTGGATTACGACACCCGCGATCGTGGTTAGGCGGCCCCTGCAATGCTTGAAAGGCTATGTTCTTCCATGAAGGGAGGGCGCGGGCGAGTTCTATAGGGGACGAGAATGGAAGGTACTTAGTAGAGAGACAATGATGAATGATGAGAGAAGTCAGGCGATGTCGTTCGGTCAGTTTCCTCCGGTGTTCGTCGTTTGTTAGCCAGTCTCGATGATGTGACCCAAGGGGGCTCTAGCACGTTCCTCTCAAATTATTCCATCTTTATATGACGAGAACAAAAGATGAGCTAGGACACGGGACAAATGAAGGAAAGGGATGGAGGAGGAGGAGCCTCGACGATAAAAGGGATGATCGTCGTATCACGATGTGAAGAGTGCGTGAGGTGACATATGCTGGTGAATTGAGCGAGCGAGAACTTGAACTTTTTGCGCAATTCGTGCGAAAGGCTGGTCAATTTTTATGATCTATATTGACAGCGGGTTATCTTGAACGTCTGGTTCTATATCCCCCGCAAGGATGTAACAGCCACGGTCCCCATAGGCGACACGGATCGACGGCCCTATGAAAACAGGTCATCGGTGGAAGACTGCAATGGACATTGGGAAATGGAGTCTAGGCAAGAGATCTCCTTCGCTTTCAAGAAACCTTCCCACTCCGCCTCGAGAGCCGCCAGCAATCATAATGATGATATCTCATCCAGCGGTTTCGAAGAAAGAAAGGTAAGAAGGGAACCAAGACAATCCTAATTTTACTACTACTATACCGGTCGGAGATCTATCATGAGAGGCTCTCGAGACAACTTATCGTTCGACTCCTTTCTGCTTTTTACTCTCGCTCTCCATCGCACCTTCACCTTCACCCTCGCCACTCGTACACCTCACCGGTGAACCAGAACCGGCACGAACAAGCAAGAAACATACGTAGACGAACAAAACGGCACCTACCAACATGGTCGCCTGTGTCAAGACATTAGTTATCCTTGCTCCGATACCCGAGGTAGACATACCCTACAAAAGAGCGCAGGGGCCCATCATCGATAATTGCTCGTCAGAAGGGTACCGCAGATTGGGGAACCTACGACAAGTAAATAAACACACACTGTTGTTCCCGTGACGTTAGGGACTCGATGTCAACTTTCCACTCACCAACCAAGCCTCCGATACCTTCATTGCGTCAGACGTCAGCGATAAGCCACGAGAGGAGGGGAATAAAAGCAGCACACCCGTAATCGCAAATCCTACCCCCATTCTCACTCTGAACGACCATAAGTACGATGTGGTGCGCCACCGGGAAAGCAAGAAAAGGAAAAATGACGAACCCAAGCTCTGCAGGGTCGGACGTGAGTCCCAACACGGGTGCCATCATTGCGATATCTATTGTGGTCGAGGGCTAAGCGTGGCTTTCGTGCGCACACAGATAGCACCAGTGATGTATATATGATAGCTGATGATTGTGATTAGAATTCATCACGGTCATGCGTTGGTGCCAGCCTCACAAATATCCATTATCAAACAGTCGGCCACATATTGGACCCATTCCACTGCCAAGAAACGAGGCCAAACTTCCAATCCATCTGCATGATATCGTCAACAGATGCGACGAAGTTGAGCCGATTTACTTACGAGATAGCTGACGGGCTCTCATTTTGGAGGTACTGTTGTGCATAGAAAGCTAGTCGACTATTAAGCCATTGCAAGCCCTCTTCTCAAAGATCTTCACCTTGATATGCACCAAATGAATTTGCATACCTGTTCGAGTATTACTAGCAGAGGAGCAGGTCAGTTACTCGCCACTCACCCAAATCCACAAAATTCGGCGAGGACACTAAGAAGGTTGGTGGGTTCATGTAAACTGAAGCGACGGAGGGGATCTCACGTTCCAAGTACTGTACACCAGGCCACTATACCTCCCTCGGGTAAATCTGGTTCCGTTACAGCATGGGAAGGTGATGGCAACATATGACCAAGCAGCGATAAAGCTCGAACAAGAGTGAACGACTGAGGGTGCTAAAGTTTGCGTGAAGGATGCGTCTTACCGGATCATGATACATATTGTCCACTAGCATGGAACCCTTCTGCGGTCAAGTCCTCTAAGGGGCCAGAATTACGGGAAGAAGGGGACATCTTTCTAAATGGATCTGCAAGCCCAGTCTTCTATTCAGGTGTATGAGTCTAGTTGAATACACATAACAAAAACTCACAGCTAGCTAAGCAGTCGGAAAACCACGGTAATTATGCGTCGATTTCGAACGGCCGAGCAATCGATTACTATCACGATTGCACACGAGAGCGGAAATGCTACACCAATAACGGTCGATGACAGATGAGTTAGTCATGTAGGAAAGTCAAATGCCATATGAGACATCAGGCTGTCAGGTGTGTCATGCGGGTGGGCCATAGTGTGGAACTGTACTTGCTTGGAATGAGGCTGCGCTGTGACGGACACCCGTACGCCCCCCGCGGCCGCTGATGTGAAACAGAAAGCTGAGATTAGTTGCGCAATCCGTGAATGAACACATGACCTGTACCCACAGTGTGACGGCAGCTGCTCAGCTTCGGGACAGGATGGTTGAGAATTAATGAGGATCCAGAAGCAACCTCGATGGACCTACATCCCGTGTTCAATGAAAACCAACACAATCGCATCATACGTTTACCGATTTACTAGCAATGGCAGCATCAACCTTCAGAATTGGGTGACTGATTTGTTGTAGTCACCGGTAGTACTAGCAATTTGAACTTGAAGTGACTGACTCGGGCAGACAGCTGATCAGCGCTGAAGGTCACAGCCACCCTTGCTGACTCAGATAAGCCCTGTCAATGGAAACAAAAAACGAACAAGTACTAGTAAGTATGAAGGGCGCCGCGTCTATTCTTTCGACTTGCATAAAGGTGATGGCCTCTGTGATGGCCGATTTAAAGTGGAC
>JBBPRT010000403.1:0-12153 GCA_038093175.1 Boletus hoseneyae
AGTATGCCAACACGGTACCCTTGGCTGGCAGGTCCCGATGGTAGCCGGCACTGAGTAAGCCCAGTTTCAGGGCCGTTTATGTCATGTGGTGGTACTAACTCGCTCAGAAAAACCTCCTTAGGAACTGCCGTCTATCACCGGCGGAAACCTTGCCCGGGTCTTTTGTTAGTAATGGTTACTGTGTTTCGATTAGGTAGAAGAAGCTCGATGAATCAGCCTCTGACAAGTAGAGACTCGGACTTACTAGGTAGTACGACGTGTTGTTTCAGAACTAAGAATTACATGAAATCAGTTTGCGTACCGTTTGATCAAAGTTCGAAGTGTCCGCGTTCGAAAGTCATCCGATGTGGCGGAAGATTCGGAACACCGGGCCGGGTTGTACAATGCTATCATCGCAGCGGCATTGCGAAAAGGATATCTTTCACGACAAAAGTTCGAGAAACAAGTACGTTGTCTTCCAGTGAGTCTCCTACATCATGAGTAATGTTGTGGAGAGTATCTAAGACTATTACTCACTTGCAGACTGCAAATAGAGCCCGAAGAGTACCGTATAGAGTTGAGTCAAGTCAAAACAAGTGTCAACTCAACGGGTACACTCTCGCTTGCTAAGACGACGCTTTGGTTTTCCAGTAAATTTTTCCGGCCCGGATTCCGCCTGAGCTTGAATGCACTCGTTCCAGACTTGCCAGTGACACTGTCTCCAGCAGCGCGCGCTCGAAGCTCTCGTGCCTCACTGTAATAAAAATAAATTACACTATTATCTCATTCAGGGGGCACACCAGCCATCGTCAGCATTTTCGCATCATTGAGTGCGAGCATGCACGCCGGATGACTTGAGCTCGCATCGACCAAATGACTTACCATTTTCGGTAAGCGACAAGATGCCAGCAATCCCCGATTTACTATTTTTATAGCTGTGCAGGTACATGGCGAGAATGTCAGTGTTCTGCGGGCGCACCTGGACCCGGACCACTTGGAATATTAATCAAGGAGCAGTTACGCAGATGACAGGTCACCTGCACGTTGCGCCCAAGAATGGGACAAAAGGCTGGCTTTTCATTCAACGAGTATTTGCGAACGGGAGTGTGTTGATGAAGTTAAAAAATCAGCACGAAACAAGCAAAGTAACACGCATTGAAGCCATGGTCATACCCGCCGACATAACCTCACCCGCGAGTTCAGAGGCTTCAACGTCACACCAGGCATCCACTTTAACAATGCCTCTTTCTGCTCGTCAAAAGGCCTGTTCGCGAGGTCGTCCGGGACTAGTATCTGGTATCGACGCACGACACTCGCAAGGATACCAATCATTTCTGCGTATGCGAACCGCTGACCAATACACGCCCTTGCACCGACCAAAAATGGAGCAACTGACGAGTACGAACGTGAATCTAACAGACATATTGGTCGTGGAACGATTGCGCTTACATGCACTTCTTGGCCACTGGTAGGACTCAGTGTCGATGAAGCGTTCGGGTTTGAACTCTGCAGCGTCCTCTCCCCAATACAAAGCTGTGACGCGAAGTCGTCGTTAGCCCAATGAGGTTAATACGGATTTCGTCAGACTCACTGTTCATGTGCATTGCCCATATATCTATGATGACAGTGCTGCCTGCCGGAACGGCCATCGAAAACTTTCCAGTTTCGACAGAAGGACTGCCCTTTGATCCAGGAGTAAAATAAGTACCAGGTAGGACTGTATCCGCATGTACATCTTTTATGATGCGGGGCCCAGAAGGGAACATGCGAAGGGTTTCGCGGAGGCATGCCGTCGCATATTCCTTTGCGAATTGTCAATACGTGCCGATTTAGCGGAAAGATCAGAAATCTAACAAACTTGTCCATGTATTCTTTGTGACTCTGTTGGAATATCGGTTGGCAATGTGATCATGATAGTAGGCGGCAAGAACTCACCGTCATTAACTGTGTGACAGGCACGTCTGCGGGCCATATGCGAGTGACTTCTTCGTAAAGCTTTTGCTGACAGTCAGGATGAAGGGCTAATAACACCAACGCGAAACAGAGGGTATGAGAAGATGTTTCTGCACTATAATGTCAGCTTCTGGCTGATTCGTAAAACACGGGATCAACTAACCATGTCCGCCAAGAAGGAAAGCCTGAGAGTAGAGGGATATCTGAGCAGGGAAAAAATATTGCCACTTGTATATTTATACTCACAAATATATCAGATAGAAGTTCTCCCTCAGTCAGCCTCTTCGAGTCCCCGTCCTGGTTCATGTTAGCTTCGACGAGGTTCCGCAATAACGCAGCGCCAGAACCATCAGGGCGTTTACCAGACATGATGTCAGCACGAGCAGAGGCCACGAGATCGAGCATATGAGTTCGTAAATCGTCAAACGCCAGCTGAGTCAATAGGGCACGGGAGGAAAGATACGGCACGTTGATGAACGACGAAAACGAATAAAACCATCGCGGGATTAGAACTCTAAATATGATGTTATTAACCGAGTCAACAACTGCAGAGTGAAATGTGAGCGTGCAGCCAGAAGGAAGTTCCGCAGTCGATTCGGTGGTCCAGGACGTTCGTCTACCGAATCCTGCGGCAGCGATTACAAGAAGCGTTGCCTGAATCTGATTTGAATCTGACCGCCTAAATATTCATTGTATCTCGCACCTGCGTCATAGGTGGTACCATATCCATAGCGACATCAGGACCGATAGTGTCGAGCTCTGCAAACCATTCATCTATCACATGGAGGGTTTCTGACCAGACAAGTGCGATGTTTGCCTTGGAAACCAGAATTAGACACATAACAGTAAAGCGAGGTCTTGACTTGCCTCATTAAAAGCGGACATGGCGATCGAACGATGGCGCTTCCAATCAGACCCTTCAGTACTGACCAGATTTTTTCCGTAAATGTTGAGGACCTCATATTCGGTGGTATTCTTTTGGAAGAGGTGTCGATCTGAAGCGATAAGTTTTACTGCCTCGGAGTCCGCGAACCAGAAAAACAGCCGAGCCCCTGAAACCTGGACGGACGCAAGGTTCGTGGCTCCGAATTTCTTGTACACTAAATGTATGTTTGTTCACGAAGATGTGGGGAGATGAGATGAAGACATACACGAGAATTTTGCCCCCCAGTATCCACCCATTCCAGGTCTAGGAAATGTGGGACCTAGCATGAGGCTTATAGCCCCGAGCGGATGCATCCACAGCACTATGCGGCCTGGAAAATCTCTGCATGACATCAACCTCTGGCTCCGAGGACGAGGACAAGGATGGAAACAACGGTTTAAGCGCCACAGACGTACTTGATCTTTGCAAAGGTCTTCCGTACCGACAGTGCATTGTTCACAACGAACTTGAAGGCAATAAGAGCAACGCCAGCTACGGCCCATCGGTATATGGACACGGATGATGAGACATCCATGCTGCTGAAGCAGAGCGCCGGTCCTAATGCTGTGGGGGTCAGTGGGATTTTTTATTAGGTAACAGAAAGGGAGCCTGAGACCTCCAACACTATACCATATCCTGAAAAGCGGTTATCTACTCGATTGCCAATGACACTGGCAAGCGCCACACGCCTGAACGTTTTACGTGTTTCATTGGATCACTGGCAGCTACTTGAAAATGAGAAAGTTTGGTGCACAACTTTGTCAGCCTGTGCCACAGGCGGGGTCGCTCGACTCACTGGCACCGCAATCAGCGCGAACTCGAACAACCCGGTATATGGCAGGCTCAGGTATGACTCCACGTCGAGTATCGTAGACGTTGATGATGAAGCTTTGATGGACGACTCGGAATTGAAACTGGCAACGATATCTTTCTTATGCGCTTAGTCACTCGGGCGATAAGATAAGAATCAAAGCACAGATCGTTATGATCCATATAACATTTTTCCACAACTACATCGCCGCCTTTCCACGAGGTTCAAATGGTAACAATAATGCAACGAATCCCGCTAAAAGGAATATCGCGCCAGCCACCCAGATCGGCACAGACGTGTTCAAGTTGGCGTATAACGCAATGATCGGTGCCTACAACCGAGTCGGTTTTCGCCCGATCCGCAATGCAAACCACTCACCATGATACCAAACACGCGATTCGCACTTGCAACGATGGCATTTCCTGTGCCTCGGTCCTTCGTAGGGAACAACTCGGGCGAGACAGCATATAACACGCCGTACATCACATTGCTCGTGAAGCTGTATCCACAGTTCCATCCGAGCAGCGCGTTCGATGTGCGTGCCGTCGTCGATGCGAGAATGAATACACCAGTGAGGACTAGGTCGATCAATAACAGATAAACAAGATCATTCTGCATGACACATACTTGTGAATATCGACAGAGTACCACGCCGGCCGAGAAACGGTAGCTCAACACAATAACCTGCCATGAGCGCACCGGGAACACCAATCACGCTGAGAATGATTTGCTGGCGCTCAAGTCAGTACTTTTACAAATCCATCTCGACTGAACAGCTGACGTTGCGGTATGTGATATACACGGAGCTGTCACCGAAATCGGCCCCTCTGCTTTGAAGACTTGGGGTGTGTCAGGTACGCCATGCTACAGAAGGAAATGTAACATACTAGTATGTCACAAAGCCATTATATCTAGGGCGAGACTGAGTATCGAACACGCTACGAACGAACATGTACTCACAATGGAAAAGCAAGTCCAATGAGCGCTGGATTGGCGATCCGATGTTAACCAGCCCAGCCAGGATCAACATGGAAAAAGGGGATAGCTTACCCCACAATGCGATGAGTAAGCTAGTCGAGTATGCCAGCTTCCGAGTCGCAAACAATGGCCTGACGTGACTGGCGTCGAATATCGCAAGCTTTCGCCTTATTGCAGCAGCAGCCGACACGTCCATCTTCACATCTTCCCCCTCCGAATTTCCTGCCAGCTTCTCGGCACCTTTCAATTGCTCCACAGTGAGAGCGCTGGTCTTGCCATTGTAAGCTGCTACTTTATGGATAATTTCGACTGCCGCCTCGTCCTTGCCACGACCCATGAGGTACTTGGGGCTCTCGTACAAATTGAATACAAAGAATCGAAGAATCCATAGGAACATCATGAGACCGCCCATGGTATAAAGGAAGTAACGCCAGCCTTCGTTGGAAGATCGAGGGCAAGGGGGGCCCGGGCAAGAAAAATCAGCTAGGAGTGGCCAAGCAACCTGTTCGAGCAATCTGTGAATAAATAGGTTTGAAAACAGGACTTTTGCATACAAGACTCCCTAAAAGTTGTCCGAAGGCCCACCAAATAGAAAGTATGGTGAGCAGGTATTGATGGGATGCAGGCATAAACTCTGGAAACGAGAGTTGGTGCAAATCGGAGAAACGAAAGCAACGAGCAAACCGAGAAAGACTGCAGAATCTACTGGCAAGTTTCCACCGACGCCAATCGACCACACCGCGGCGAGGGAACATAGGGAAACATAGTTTGGCGAGGCTCCTGCCGCGGTTGCGAACACTCCGGTGATGAGGAGCGTCAGGTTAAACGCCCAACTATGTCAATATCAGATGACCGGCCGATACGGCGCGGAATGCACCTCACCGACGACCCCAAACGTCGGATGTGACACCCCAAAAGGCAGCCCCGACAAGTAGTCCGATGTTCTGAGCAAGCTTAAGAAACGGCCCTTCGACGGTGAATTCGATCATGACAGGGCTGAGGATGAGGCCAGTGACGATCTAGAGCGACGATCGACGGCGATCAGCAATTGCTGTTGGCTATGTCAGTGGTGACGAGTACACCCACCGGCCAAAGGTTATCCCTAGTTGCCGGAATACGTATCAGCGAGCCAGTCCGACGTAGATTACACTTACGATAGCCAACCAAAGCCAGCGACGACGAACAAGAACCACTAAGCAGACGAAGCGTTAACCAACCGTCACCAAACGCAAAACAGATACGGCATGGTGGCGCCAGGGAAGGGGAACGAAAGGAAACGAGACCTACTTGGTACTTTCCCATGCCAATGTCTTGCAGTGCATCATTCAAGATCCGTGCTTTTGCATGATAGACGGGATCAAGTGTGGGCTCGTCGTAAACATCCTGAGTTTCAGCTTGAAAGACGTGCTTCTCTGCCCCGCTGCCCTTCTGGACATCTTCCTCCCAGAACATGGTGAGGGAAGAGTGAAAGTAGTGATGTGATTTCGGCGGCAGTCGCGTACTAGTACTCCCAGAGCGGCCCTGAGAACCATTTATGTGATCGGCCCGATGGTGTGCCGTCTTAGCGCCGAGTCAGTTTCACTGGCACGGATTTTGATTGAGACCGGGATTCACCTCCAATGGCCTTAGTAACGACCGTCTTTTCCGGTGATGCCGGGAGATCCGTCGGAGCACTGCCGGTAGGATGCCGGTTCAACCAGGGTCAAAGTGAGATGCTTCAACGAACTCGTGGGGGAAGAGAAATCAACATTTTTCCCTTGTTACCATACTTGTGACACCAATGCCTCTGGAGAACTTCACGACCTCTGTGACGAACTCAGAATTCCACTCATTGAGACTTGGACACGTTCGATAATGTGGTTCACAAGTCCAGTTGCTTCATGAGCGGGCATGCACAGATGAGACAGCGAATACACGATGACGTCAAGTCGAGGGTGACTCAGAGTGCGAAGGGGAGGACATTCAAGAAATCAACACAACATTGGTCATGTCAGTAATAAATGCATCAGTCTTCAAGCCAAGAACAGGGGTATCGAAACACAAGGCATGTTCGAGAGGAAAATACATTGGATCATAGTAAAACGAGTAGGAGACAGGGTGCAACGCAGGGTATTTTACAAATGATTCAGTCCAATTTCTACTCAATGTAGAGTCAACGACACACTATGCTTGGTATGTTTGCAGGTAACCTTGAATCTCGTTGGCACAAGAACCCCCCCCCCCTTCCAGAGTCGGGGACGTTGCATTAGCGTCTGTGTTGAGATCATCCCGCGGATCCAAGTTGAGCACCAACTTCTTGTCATCACAAACCATCCACTTCAAGGTCGTAAAATAAGAACTCGAAACACAAACGATTCTATTCTCTAAACACACCACCGACATCACTCCGCCTTCTTCTCCGCCGCAAGCCTCGTTTCCTCCCTCCGTCTTGCCTCCCTTCGTTCCCATCCACGCGTGATCAACGGTTTGGGCTCCAGATCCGCAAACATGTATTTACACAACTTTTCAATCACCCAGCAGCCTGCAAAGTCGATGATCATGACGCTCGTCAATTTCACCTTGAACTACACGCATGGATGAGTCAGATGAGTCGACCCATGGGGCATGCCCAGACGTACCGCAGCGTCCATCTCTACAATCTGAAGCCACCGATTCAACTCGGGCAGGAAATCCGTCGATCCTGAGAACGCGACCGCACTCGCTCCCACGAGGCCCCAATACAACTTGGAGTTTTCACGGATCCCTTCTCGGAACGGTCGACCCTGGAAGTTGATCGCGAATGTCGAGACTTGTTGTGAGAGACCCAAGAGGTAGATGGCCGTGTTTAACAGACTTGGCTCGAACTTGGCCTCCAGGTCAATGACACCTGGTCTGTGGAACGGGGGAGTTGAAAGGACAGTTGAAAGAGTACAAAAGTGACAACTCACGGTTCGTAAAAGTGGGACAAGTTGGTGATGTACACGAGCGAAACAATGTGCAGCGCAAATTGGAGCAGGACAGACAGCAACACGTAGAGATTGAAAATGTTGCCCAATGGTCGTTCGCGAGAAAGCTTCTCGACGGGCTAAACAAGAAGTGCACGTCAGCAACGACACGTTACAGGAGGGCATATGCCGTACCTGTGCGCGCGAGATACACAAGAAGCAGACCGACATCAACATCCCGCTCACAGTCACCTGGTAATCACCAAACTTGATCCCATCCAAGTACTGTACACTCAAAGAGTATGCAGTGATGAGACAGTTCAGAGCCAGAATCTTGTACATCTGGATGGTCGCCACCAGAGTACAGCGACCTTGCCTGATGATGTGGGAAACTAGGGAAAAGGTTAGATCACTGCATAGCGGCGCGTGGAGGAGACTCACTAGCTGCAACGTGCGAAAGCTTGGAAGTGAATGGGGCAGCACACGATGCGTCTCCAAGCTTGATCTGCGGGACTTCTTCGTCGCCCTCCATGTTCGCCAACGCATCCGTGATTGAAGCCAAATCAAACTGCCCCACATCGATCAGCACGATTCAAAAAAGCCTCATCGAAAACCAACCTTCTCCATTGGATTCTTCTGCCTTGCGATCTGCAAGTTAGCAGCAGCCTTCTTCTGTGCCTCGACGACATCCGGGTATAGGTGTGCAATGGCCGGTGGTACAGGTGGGGGTACTTGACCAAAGCGCGCAGAGATCTTGAGCTGACTCTCGTACACCTTCTTGGTTCGTTCCATCTTTTGGTGCTCGGCAATCCTTTGTAGGTCCTCGGGTGAGCCATCCAGGAGTGCAACTCCGATGTGAGCCTGTTTAAGAGCACCAACATCATTCGTACCATCGCCAGCCATCAATGTAACATATCCAAGTGTCTTCAGACTGGTGAGGATGAACTCTTTCTGGGAGGGAGAAACACGAGCATAGACCCAAGTGTTTTGCACGAGATCGTTCCAGCTGGGTAGAGACTGGAACTGCTTCATGGCAGTACCCGTGATACAGATATCGTATTCGTCAAAAAGCGACTTGTCAAGTGGCTTGGAAGGATCGACTGGAATGATCTTGCTCTCGTCCACGGTGCGCCAGCAAAGGTCTGCAATGACATCAACCAATTAGATGTGGCGAATTGTGTCAGACCAGTCAACATACCAGCTTCGTGAGCAGCATTCTCCTTCAAGTCCAAGATGAGCGCGTCTCTATCGACAATTTCGACATCACGCGCGACATGTACGGCCGTCAGTGGGTTGTCTCCAGTAATCATGATGCACTAAACTGCAGTTTAGTATGATGTCCTTAACAAATAGGTGATACATACGCGATGCGACGAGTCGGCCAACATTTTGAGTGTCTCAATTGCATCCGCTTTCAATGGGCAATGGAAAACGAGGAATCCGACAAACGTGAGATCACTTTCGACTTCTTCTCGGTGAAGTTTGTTAATCTATAAAACGCGGTCAGACTGAGAAACAGCATGTCAAGATGAGGATGGAACCTTGTCGATGGACATCGAGTCCATCTCCTTCGTACCGAGGGCAAGCACACGGCTACCCCGTCGAGTATACCATTTGAATGTCTCGTCATACCATTCTGGTACCTCTGCGAGCATATGCTTGATCGTCTCGGGAGCACCTTTGACGGCGACAAGAGCCTTGCCCGAAGGAAGCGTGGACACGGTGGACATGCGCTTGAGCGCAGAAGAAAATTGGAAACGACGGCGAATGTAAATCCGTGATGTGTGGACAGTTTTGCCAGAGGCCGGGGCAACCGAATCGCCTGTGCACCACAGGTCGGATTTAATGAATGAGCAATGCCATTCCAAAACACAAACCTTGAGAAACCTTCCAATCAAGCGCTTCAAGGGTCGTTTTTTCCATGGGGTCGCCAACAATAGTACCATCGTCCAAGCGAACAAGCGCATGCGCCGCGGCAAGACATAGCATGGTCTGTTTCCCAGAATCCTTTACATCAATGAGCTTCAACTTTTCAAAATCACTACCGATCAAAGTCAGCGGAGTATACTAACAAGATTAAGAAACCTTACTCGATGCCCGCAACACCCTCGAGAACCAGATTCTCAGCGGTGATTGTACCTGTCTTGTCGAAGCAACACACATCGACCCTTCCAGCAAAAGGGATACGGAACGGTTCCGTGCAGAAAATGGCTGACCAGAAACGTTTAGCCCAGCTCTCTTCTTTAAAGGATTGACATACCAAACTTGGACAACGCTATGATCGAAGCATTGACCGCGAGTGAAAGTTCCATTGGTAACTCTGGCGGTACAACACTGGTAACGATCAAGACACACTCGAGAAGCAACTTGGATTTTTTGAGGTCTCTCTCGATACCTATTGGGACCAAGATGTGAGCATCAATGCCGAATCGTAAAATTGAATTATGAAGCACCTTTCACCCAGACATACCAACTTGCAGCGATGGCAAAGATGAGCAAGAAGCCGATAAACAAGAAGGATTCCAAATTGTTCGCAGAAACACGCTCAGTAGAGAAGATCATCGTTCGAACCAGCTGTCCCTGCGCCGTGCCAAAGCCAGTACGCAACACGACACCAAGGCATCCACCGTCAGGTGTTCCTGCCGCAGTCTGCCCTTGGCCTAGCAACAGCATGAAAAAGAAGCATCGAGTAAACGGTAGGGGTACTCACTCGTGGGGTTAGCTTGCAGTACTTTCGTCCCACTAAACAAGACCTCGTTCTTGTGTGCACTGTCGACGTCGATCTTGTCTGAAGTATCGAGGAGCTGGATAGACTCCTTGAGGAGCGGTGTCGATTCGCCGGAGAGCATAGCTTCGTTGACAATACAAGTTCCGTGGATTAAGAGGATGTCAGCGGGGACAACGGTTTCCGATTGTAAACGAGCTGAACGAATTGTTGTTAGATACAAACACGAGAAATGGACAGAATAGACTTGCCGACCGAAACTACATCCCCAGGGAGTAGCTCATCCGTCTGCAAAGTCGTCCACTTGGAATCGCGGAGACACTGGATGGGATACGGGGCAACGGCCATGGTTCTAAATTCCGTCAGTGTTTTGAGCCGCTGTACGATGTTCATGAGTCAAAGCAAAGAAGCGCAAACCAGTCGACATACCTGCCAAACCACAGTACACTCGAACATGACGAGCATGAACAGAGTGAAGATGCTGTAATACCAGTACTCGTCCAGGCACCACAGGGCGACACAAAAGACTTGGAAGACAAAGAAGGGTGCGGTTGCATGTTCACCAAAGAGCTCAGCGAAAGATGGGATCGGGATGTTGAACTCGTTCTTTCCGTACAGAGATTGCAGCGGGTCTATTTGCTTTGTCGCGAGGCCAGGCGGTGCGAGGAAGTCCGAAAGCGGGGGATAGCTAGTGCACGGATATGGGAGCCGAGTGAATACGATGGGGGATGACTTGGCGACGACATATGTATCTCGCTGATAGTTGAAGGTATACGACATGGGCTGAGAAGGGATCCTCTTGGTCAATGGTACAATTTCACCCTGGCCGCGATGTTGATGAGGGATGAGACGGATACAATCGGCGTCTTCAATCGAGGACGCCTTTGATAAAGAGGCGAATAAGGGAAAGGCAGAAAATACACGAGGAGGTCGTACCGGACGTGTGGTTATCCAAGCCTTTGCACCCGCGCTCCAACGCGTTACGAGGAAGCTGAGTGCATGGCCTGCGCCAAGGGAGACGCAGGCGAGAAAAGTCCACTCTTCGCTCTTTATCCAGTCATCGTACCTTATGTAGTATGCATAGGCAAGCAATGGATAGAGTGAAAGGAATGGGAGAGTGTAAATGTGTGTGTACCACGGCAGGGCGACGTGCAAACTCGCTCTAGCGATTTCTGCCGACTCTACGTGGACAGATACCCTGACAGAGCTCGTGTCAGTGATGAACGACGTGTCAGAAGAACCATGGCGTACATGTCGTGTCAGTGTCCAAGCAACACCACCAACCGGTGTGGATGCAATGAGACGTGGAACCGGAGAATTTTGCAATGTCAGTCGGCTTAGTCATCAGACAAAGGATCCCATTAAATCTATACGACGGTACATAGATCGAGTGGTCATGGATGTATCCACAGCTGCACCGAGTCGCCCTCACTGCCATTGCTACCTGTGCCCCGGCGTCCCGCAGTCTGTGTACCTTTGAGGCTATCTCCAAAGTGATCGTGGGGGAAGGAAAGCAGAGGTAGCGGTGTATCTGCATCTTGGATGGGATCCAAGCGGCCAGCAGTGTCACCACCGCATGTGACGACATCGCGTCTCCACCGGTCGATCGACCAATATGCGTCCGTAGAGTAAAACACGGCAGACGGCGAGTTGAGTTGGTCGTCGACACAGTCTGTGTGAATGTCCAAAGATCTCTTATTCTGCACGGGGTCTTCGGAGCCATCCCAGCTGATGGGATAGAAGATGAAACGGGGTGGGTTATGACTGCGGCGCGGAGTCACACCACACGAATGACGGCCAAAGCAAAGATGCGCACCATTCTACGCTCACGAGCTGAGCGTGCACAGGGTCGGGGGTG
>JBBPRT010000404.1:0-12116 GCA_038093175.1 Boletus hoseneyae
CGTCTGAACCGCCTGGGCATCACAGTGGAGGGCTATTCCCTCTTTGCCAGTTATGCCACTGTAAAAGGCTCTCTACGACGTCTACGCGACTCCTCTACCATCGACTTCACCATCGCCCTTGATGGGCAGACCTTTATTTAAGGTTGAAGTGATGCTCCGTAACAGTTTCGCCCATTTCCTGCATTTCATCTTCTTCGCCATCCTTTCCCTCATCACCACTTCTTTCTACATCTTTCCCTGCTTCAGGTAAGTCTTGCAGTGTTCCTTTTTCATACACATTGACAAAATATCGCATGTCATCATCAGGTACAGGAACTCTCCTTTGTCTCGTTGACCTGCGGACTTCTGGTGGAGGAATCGGGTGCAGATATGGTTCAGGTGGACCTCGTTGGGCTGCGGGTAGCCTGACAGATGGGCAATGACTCTTTTCGGGTTGGATTTGGACCTGGTGAGTGAATTTTTCATCATTCTTCACCATTTTTTGCTGTTTTTCGATGTTTTCACTCAGCTCGTCCATTTTTCATGCTGGATCGTTCACAAACTCGTTGGTTGAGTCATCCAAGGCACATTCCACTTCCCGTTCGCTTTCGCCGTCGCTACTTTCACCCTTTTCATCATCAGAGACAGCCTGGGTCTCTAACCCCTGTTTCGCAGTTTCTACAGCTGCGGAAACTTTGCGTCTCATATCCGTGGCTTCCTTGTGATGTAGGTGGGTGCTTTCATCGACGGGTTGATCATTGATGTCAATACTGACACAAGTTGGACTGTTTTCGTCCTTTTCGTCAAAAATTACGTCTCTAGATTCAAGAATTTGACCTGTTGGGCGATGTAGGCACACAAATGCCTTTCTATTCTCAGTGTAACCAATATGGATACATTCCAGGGATTTCGCATCGAGCTTTCAGCACTTTTCATCCGGTACGTGCACATGCGCTTTGCACTCAAATATGCGTAAATGTGCGACTGAAGGTTTATTGCCAGTGAAGCTTTCGTACAGTGTGATGTTGCCGTTTATTGCTCGTGTGGGGACTCTGTTGAGGATGTGTGCAGCATGTAGGACTGCATCGCCCCAGTACGCATTCGGTAAGCCTGCGTCTTTCAGCATCAATCGTGCACTCTCCACGAGGGTGCGATTCATTCATTCACTGACACCATTTTCCTGTGGCGTATAGGCATTTGTCTTTTCGTGATGAATCCCTTTTGATGCAAAGTAGGCTGAAAAATCTTTTGAGCCATATTCTCCACCATCGGACCTAAACAGGTTCACGCATTCTCCGGTAACTGTTTCTGCGCGTGTAATGTAGGCTTTCATTTCATTGAATACTTCATCTTTAGACTTTAATAATTTGACCACGACGTGATGTGAGAGCCCGTTGATGAAGGTCACAAAGTATGAATGACCTGTTCTAGCTTGTATAGGCATTGGTCTGCATATGTCTGAGTATGTTCGGTGAAGGATTTGTGGATTTTCCACAGTTGATTTTGGAGGAATTACCTCTTGTGTCTGCTTGCCCTCGAGACAAGGCGTGCAGTTTTCCTCGTGAGTCATAGGTCCCATTATTTCCATTCCGTTGACCATTTCCTTTCGGTGTAGTTTCAACACAGCATTTATGTGCATATGGCCTAAGCGGCGGTGCCATGTTTCTAGTGAGGCCTTGGATGGAATCGCTTTCGCAATGGAGGCTACAAGCGCTATTTTGGGATTAAGGTAGTGTGATGGTCTATAGACTAGGTGGGCTATTTCGTTTATGTCAGGAGTGGCTTGGAGTAAGTATAGCGAATTTTTCTTGTGAGCTAACACTGCGAGTTCGCCATTTTTCATGATGCAGCATTCGTTATCTCCAAACACTACATGGAATCCCTTGCTTGTGAGGCGTGGTACTGACAGCAAGTTGCCATCTAGTTTTGGGATATAGTAGACATCTGGGAAAATTGTTTCGCGTGTTTTTCCATCTCCTACATTTATGTTCGCACATATTTGCCCTATGCCTATCGCGGAAATAGAACGACCATCTCCTATGATCACGGGTTGTGGTGGTACGAGGGATTGGAAACTCATGAACCATGTACATTCACAAGTCATGTTTGTGGATGCACCTGAATCAACAATCCAGTCATAATGGGTATGAGAGCTGCTGTGGGGTTGGTGTGCAACAAAGAGTTGCAATGGTGTCGCATCTTGTGATGCGACATTCGCTACTCGTGCAGATAGGTCCGTCTTATCCTTTGTTTCCTTTCCCTTATCCTTTGCTGTACTTGTTGTAGCTGACCCAGTCCCTTTGGCGTTTTTGGCTGCCTTTTTCCAACATTCTCCTCAATGTAAGTTTCTACAATGGTCGCATTTTGGTGATGGCTTTTTCTCCTTTGATCCTTTTCTTTTGTTAGGCTTTTCTTTCAAGTTCCCTTTCAACTTTGAGGATGGACCCTTCACGAGAAGTACAGTTTGGGCTGTCTTATGAGACTTTTCCTCCACAAGTATTTGTGAGACAACAGTTTCAATATCGAGTTTGTCAACGCTCGACATGAGGATCGTTCGTAGTGTTGAATAGGAAGGTGGAAGGGAGATGATGATTGCCACAGCAACGAGGGAGTCCTCGAGATGTTGACCTAGCGAGCTTAGCAGGTAGGCCTTTTGTCGCATAGTATTAATTTGCGACAGCATGTTAGATTCATTGGATAGGGTGCCGCGAAATAGTTCACTGATAAGGTAAGCCATAGTTTGTTGTCCTTTTCCTTCATAATGTTCCCGTAGTTTTCTCCAGGCTTCTACTGCTGACATGGCATATAGAACATCACTTAAGGGTTCATCCTTCAGTGTCAGAAGAATGTGTGCTTTCGCCTCTTTTTCTCGAGCTAACCAGATTTCTAGAGTGAGAGGGTCTGTTCCATCAGGCTTAGTTTTGGTGCCGTCAACATAGCCCATGAGTCCTCGAATATCAAGGACCATTGAGACACAACATTTCCAATTTTGAAAGTTGGAGCCATCGTTTTTGAGAGATGCTATATTGTCGTAAAGGCGACTCGAGGTATGGTTTAGTCTACTAGAGGAAGACAACATGGTGGAGGGTTGCGAGGTAGTAGCAGGTGCAGCAGTGGATATCGAAGGAGGGATGTTTGACATTTTGATGTTATGAGCAAATTAAGGACTTTCTTAGAAGCTAAGTTCGAGCAGGGCTCATAACCTTTTGTTCTGAGGGTTTGACCAGTTCTAATGAGAGTACAGAGTTTACTCAGTCTTGAATGGTAGTACCAGACTCTATTAACAAACCTAATGAGAGTACAGAGTTTACTAAGGATCATTAGTAAAATGATAAAGAAGTCTAAGTAAAAATAGTCTCACCTCAGTCTCAAATGGTAGTACCAGACTGAGGTATGACAAAGGAAAAACTCTGTACTTCTAAGGTAAGTGATTACCTAATACATCCTCGTTGTCCATGCATCAGCAATTTACAACAAGGTATTGCGCCCATCAGGCCTGTCGGCGATTGAGATCATGCCGTTGCATGAACCATTGCAAATTGGCATGATTGTTCCATTTTTCAAATTGGAGTTGTGCCCCTTCTAGATAGTGACACCATTGTTCTAGGCTTCTGATTACGCTTAACATCACCGGGTAATTCCATTCTTCTGGGGACATAGAGTGGGAAAAGAATGCAACAGGGTGCCATTTCTCATCTTGTTCTATGGAAAGTACAGCACTGGTAGCAAAGTTAGATGCATCGGTTTCTAGGCGGAATTGTTTGTCTATATCCGGGTAAGCAAGGATAGGGGATGTAGTGAACTTTTCTTTAAGCGTGTCGAAGGCAGCTTGTTGATCTGTTTCCCACCTAAATGGGGTGTCTTTCTTGGTAAGATCATTAAGCAGGCATGCCACTTGTGCGTAATCCTTGATGAAGTGATGATAGAAATTGGCGAGGCTCAAGAAACTTCTTACGTTGTGTACTGTTTTAGGTGTAGGCCATTCGGTAATGGCTTTCACCTTCTCATTATCCATTTGAATACCATTCCTAGATACTATCATCCCTAAGAATTCTACCTCGGTGACGCAGAAACTGCATTTTTCCGGTTTGGCAAAGAGATCATTAGCTTCTAAGCGACGGAGGACTTCGAGTACCACTTTGTCATGTTCTTTAATGTCCAGGGACTTGGTAAAGATCATGAGGTCATCAATGTAGACCACCATTACCCCTTCCATATCAGCGAAGATTTTGTTCATCATGGTCTGGAACATGGCTGGGGAGTTACAGAGGCCAAAGAACATGACCGTGGGTTCAAACGATCTGCAGTGACATATGAAGGCAGCTTTCCATTTATCGCCTTCCTTGATATGGATGTTGTTGTATTCCCATCAGAGATCTATCTTGGTAAACCATTGTGCTCCTTTGAGCTTATCGACTAGTTGGGAGATCAGCAGAAGTGGGTAATCGTTTTTCACTGTGTGCTCATTGAGGTACCGATAGTCCTGTACCATCCATTTACACCCATCTTTCTTTGGGACGAAGAACACAGGTGACGTTTGCTCGAATTTAGAGGGGCGAATATACCCTTTGCTTAACTGATCGTCTATGAATTCTGATACTTCTTTCTGTTCAGTGGCGGAGAGTGGGATTAAGCGACCCTTCTTTGGTTTGAATGTTTCTTTAAGATCAATGGCATGGTCCCAAGGTTTGCGGACCAGCATCCATTCTGACTCCTTTTTGGAAAAGGTGCCCAAATACTTATGAAACACCTTTGGAACAAGAGTTTTGGATTGAGCTTCTTTGGCAGTTTCTTCTTTAAGAAAGTTTATGTGGATCAAGGTGTTAATCTCTTTAGATTCAATTTGGTGGGTGAAGGGTGGCTTTTCCTGAAGTGCCTGGCAAGTCCAGGGGCAGCGTGTCATGTGGACTTTGCTAGTAGGCCAATTTATTTCAGGGTTGTGGTTCTTTAACCACGTGTATCCGAGTATCAACTGATTCTTTCCTAGATCTGTTACTTCGGCTAGAACCTTTTTCCTGTGCCCTTGGAACTCTATGATTAGTTCAGCACAATGGGTAATCGATCCGGCGGAGTTAGCAGATCCGTCCATGTTATAGACGGGGATAGGTTGTGGGATAGGTTGTAACGGGATTCGGAGTTTTTCAGCATAAGTGCAGTCAAGATAAATATAGTTGGCACCGCTGTCTAGCAGTGCTTTGGTGCAGAAATTCTTTCCATTCTTTCTGGGGGTCTTAATGACTATGTCAAGGCAGATATTCCTCGGATCAAGAGTTCTTACATGTGCAGCGTCTGGGATTGAAGAGGTGGAAGGGGTGTGAACAGAATCAAGCACCGGTAAGGAGCCCTGGCTGAGCTCCAAATCTATTGGAGACCCTGTTCGGCTATAAGTTACATGACGAGAGGACGGAGATGAATTAGTAATAGAAGCAACTTGGGTACCCAGACCGCTCAAGTTGCCTTGGCTTTTCCCTTTTCGCTAGAAGATTCTTCGGTTTCCATAGTACGTACTTTCTTGGTTCTGGAGCACGATTTCTTGTGATCTCCTCAGGACCAATTACATTCTTTATAATGTGTGGAGGGCTTCTTACAGTCTTTACCAAAGTGACCTGTTCCACCACAGTTGAAACATCTGGAGAAGCACTTTCGGGGATGATTGAGCGCGTTCACTTCCTCTGCTTTGGATTCTTGTTCCCATAACGTGTCTACATCCATGGCATTGGGGTCTCGATAGCTTTTGGATGAGCTGGTACTGGGGCGGAAGAGTGGGTTCTTGGCCTTTTTAGTAAGGAAGCGAGTTGTTTCAAGACGCTCGCCTATTTCCAGTACCTTTCCTAGGTAGGCATCTAGATCTTTCAGATTTCGGTTGCCATCCATAATGATGCGGTCACGAATTGCTTCTGGGATGTTTCTTTCCAGAATATCTGTGGTGTGAGTTTCTGACATTTGAGCTTCCTCGGCTAAGGCTTTGAAGCAATCAACATAAGTTTTAATACACATCCTTCTATTGCCGAGGGTATACTTGTAGTTCTATAATTTCTGTAATGCCCAGTCCTCCTTGGCACTAGGGCAATATTGTTTCTCTAAATCTGTGACTAAGGTTTTCCATTTGTATGCCTTCCCTTTCTCTAGGCGGGAGCGGGCAAAGGTGAGACCGGTGTTTCCTCCTAAATGAGAGAGTACTGCTATGAGGGCTTCATAGGAGTTCATGGGTACCAAATCGGAGTTTAGGGCTAGCCATGTTTTCATCTTTAGCCACCAGTCCTCAGACTTAGAAAGTTCGCCTTTAAATTCTCCTGGGTCGGCGGATATCTCAACCTTTTTGGAGATTCTCACATTAAGCGGCGGTGGAGTCGGTGGCAGTAGTGGCAGTGGAATAGCTTTCAGCTGTGCTTCCAGATTTAGAATCGCTTGGTTCACCCCCAAGAAGGTGTTGAAGAGAAGGGTGAGTTTTGCAGTGTCATCTGGCACAGCGAGAAGGTCAGCCAGAAGCTGAGTGGGGTTATACGGTGTGGTAGCCATGTTGGGCAGGTAACAAGAATAGATTTTTAGACGAAAAGGAGACTATAGACTTGTACACGAGAAAGGAACAATTACTTAATGGAGACCTGGAATTTCGGTATCGGAGTTCAAGTCCCAATCTTGTACGTCAGTATGATGGGGCCAATTGGTAGCAAGTGCGCCTGGCTGAAGTGGAGCTAAGGCGCTATCGGGAGTTTCTAAAAGAGGTACGGAAGAGGAAGAAGAGGATTCAACTAAATAAGGATGAGGGGTGTGGTGTTCTTCTTCATACGTTTGTATGGTGTTTCTTGTAAAAATACAACCGGCTAGGTTAAGAAGCGAAGAGAAGTTTACATTGTTTAGTACCCAATCTGCCCATTCGGGGTTAGAGAGTTTAGGACCTGCTGGATCCTCCTACGCGGATGTGTCCCAGCCTGCTAGACCCCACTCGTTGGCTGCTGTGTCCCAATCTGCGTTATCTCCTTTTACGCGTTCTGTGGCATCAGTGGGATTAGCGTGTTCAGAGATGCTGAATTTGAAGTGATGGGAATTGTACGAGATATGGAAAACAAAGACTTCCCCTTTTGGGATGGTCCAGATGATGAGAAAGACAAGAAAGGCAAGTGTGGGGAGGAGAGTAAGATGGACGACAGAGGTGCAATAACTTGGAGGACGAGCCCAGCTCTTCACTGTTCATATTGGAGACAGAGCCAACTAGCTCCATAGCTGCAGACTTCGGCAGTGGTAGTTATGGTCCTGACAAGGATTGCAAGGATGAAGAAGATGAAGAGAGACATGAAGATGCACCAGATGGTAACAGTGACAATGGCAGTGAGATGAACAGATCCATCAGGGCTTTTCAGCCAAGCCAGTGGCGAAGATATACTGTGCAAGAAGAGCAAGGCATCAAATCAGCTGCGATTAGCATGGCTGGCCAACCTGAGAAAGTGAAGCCACACTCAGCACTATGGTAAGTCCAACCATCACAACCATCATGCACCTTACCAAAACCATACTCTTTCTTTGGGATTGTCTAGATCACATTAGACAGCAAGATGACAACATTTCTGGTACCAGAGTAAAGAACTGGGCCAAAAATATCAAATCCAATGTCATCAAATCTTTGCCATCTCAGTCCTCTTTGGTTGCTGCCACTTGCTGGGTCACAAAATCTGTTTCTAGCAGCATATGTTCTGGGACCTGGGCCCCACAGACAACCCCAGCAACTACATGCCTCTTAACCTCAACCAGCAATGCTCTCAGTTGTATGTCTGCAGACGATGGACTGTACATGCAAGGTAGTGATGAAACCGAATGCATGGCAATAAAGAATGCCTCTTGCCAGGCAAAAGTAAGTATCATTTACCTTCTAATAATATTTGATCCCAATCCTACGATAGAGTATGGTTCAAGAAGTCATCAGTGGATCTGAGCCGGGTGAATGGGTCTCACCTCCTCCCATTACCCTGCCAACTCCTAAAAATCATGTCAAGAAATGAAGAGAGTTGAGCAAGGAAAATGGTGATGAATCAAGTCAACCAAATTTACCCCTAAGCACACAAGCTTGGGCCTCTCGCCATTCAGAAAGCAGCATCAGTAACAAGTACTGCATTGACAATCTTCCTCATGGTGCTATAACCCACAACATGTGAAGATGTGTTTTCATTTCAACATTTACCTATTTCACAGAGAGTCATGCCAACTCTTGGTCCATCCCATTGGACAAATTGGTTGCTATATTGCAAGAAATATGGGATGCTGTCTACATTACAGGAACAATGAAGGATATCAAACACATGGTCACCACAGTTGATGCTGTGTATCATCTCGTGTGTGCTATTCTATATCAAAATACTACTTCATGCTGACAAGTTCACAGGCCCAACAAGCACTCAGCATGTGGTGCAATGGGTTTGCTGTAGCTGCCCTTGCTATTGTCACAACATTTTCCACCAACGACGGAGACTGTAACGATGCTGATAATCGTGTTTTGTTTGCCATCTCAATGCTTCATAAAAGCCACTTCCTCTTTGACAACAATGAAGCTGATGATCTGAAGGTGAGTCACCAACACTGCACAATAATATGTTTCATACTTTCTGAGTCCCATACAGGAATGGACTGGGCGATGGCAGTCGCCGTTCATCCTTCAAACATTTGCACACCATTTCAACTTTACCGCTGGCTGAAAAAGCCTCAAAGGACTAGATGTTAAGGAAGCTCATATAGCACTTGCACTGCCTGGTGCTGTGGTATGCTTGCCTTTCTGTTTTGTTCATTAGTAGTATTGATTTTTATCAAGGTTTGTCACGTGCTCACTCATGTCTCCGAAAATCAGATTACCTTTAGCATCAATCCTTCAAGCGGCATATGGACCCCATCTATTCTAAAAGGCAGTCAATATGAGTTCAATGACATGATTTGGGGCCCAACAATGAGGGGCTATCTTGAAGCAATCAAGAATATACCCAAGGAAGCCTTTGCTGACATAGTCACTGAAGCCCACAACTTCGTGAAGAAGACTTCTGCTGCCACTACTGTGGATCTGTCAGATGATGACAGCGATTTTGAGAATATCACAAGCTTCCGCTGAGAAATTGTATAAACAGTTCTGAGTCCTTGACCTGTAATCCTTCAACATTGTCGTTACATCTTAGCTACTGTCCTTGCAAATACATGTCGTGTGTGTTACAATCCCTCTATTTTTCCCCTATTTTTCCTGACTCGCAATGGCCACTTTCCTTGCTAGCCCCTATCCCTCAACCATGCCCGCCATAGCTCATCTACAAGTCCAGAAGGAGCCTGCCCTAGACCAGTCACGTGACTTGCGCACAGACCAACAGATCTTATCCGAAGGCTGTACCAGATCATAGCCACATATCACACAGCCTCCTTAATCTCCACTCATAGCCTCACACAGCCTGCACAGCAAACACAGCTTGTACAGCAAGTGGCACTGCCTTATAGCATAGCCTTGCACCATGGGTCAAGGGTATATCCTTATATAGGTACTGTACAGTTCTAGACACCAAACATGTACACACACAGTAGGATAGTATATAAGGCTTATTGCCACTCCAGAGAACCTCAGTCTTGTTCTCTTGGAGTTCTCCCAACTTCATACCAGTCCTAAGGCTTATACTTGTCTAGCAAATGCTTGCTCCATTAGTAAGGGGTTGGCTGTTTCACTAGAACAAGACTTTACTTCTCACGCTGCCGAACAACTCTAGTCGTCGTCTCAAACGTTCCCCAGCACACCCTCGTCACCATCTAGCACAACCAGCTCAACAGTAAGAGCTACCTAGTCACCGCCTAGTCCCCTTCGCTCACACTTTGAGGCTCTCAGTGTCTATAATCAAGAAGGAGGAATCCCCTATTATCTTACCCCTTTTTATAAAGAAGGAACCCAAGGAACAGTCACTGTCGCCCACGCTGCGCAGTTCTAGTCTATCATCCTATCGGTCTCACTCTACCGCTTATCCACCGTATCACTGTTTCTCACACCGTTCTAGTTCCACCACCAGATCATTCTCAACAATCTCCTTTGATAGCTCCGACTCGGAGTATCGTAATCCGACACCGCTTCGTACTCCCACACCGCTTCCAGAGGCGGTTAACTGGGAACCAGTTCGTCTTCATCCTCGGCCTCACACCATCCCCTCTACCACCTGGACAGACAGTTTACCCACAGTGGTAAACACTACAGAACCCCAAAATGGTGCCCGTACATACTCACCATCTCCAGCCATCAATCTGCGTGAAATATTTATCCTAACAGAGGTGGACGATATTATTCATGAACAGATTCAACTTGGCCTTCAACAACAGTGAGAACAATATCGACAATATGCTCTTGAATGAGTCGCAGCTGCTCAAGCCGGAGTCGAGGCACAACTACAGATTAGAGAAAGGAGTCCCACTCACCATTCTCGTATTAATATTATCCCTCGTCGTTGGTTTAGGGGTCCCACTCCTCCTCCTGCTCTTGAGCGCCGCATATCTCCCCTTAGGCCAAGAGGCATTCTCCGTGTCCCTGCACGTTACCATCCATATAGTTAGCTACTTCACAATAGCTCCCGAGTTCCCCGCGCCCTTTGTACCAATAAACCCATATTTGGTTCATCTTGTAAACCCGCCTTTGCGCCGTCGTCCCTGTTTGAACCTTGTGCCTCTGCCACCTTACACCCGTACTTCTCCTGTAAGCAGCTCTGGCTCCGAGGAAACTCTCGTCTGCTCCCCCCAAGCAGCGCAACCCAGCTCTGTTTGAATTTCACAAGAACTGCCTCCTCCTTCGTCAGACTAAGTCCACTTTCCACCCTAAATCTGCACACGGAAAACTACTTAAGAGGGCTCGTCAACTTGAACGACGCAACAAACCACCCTCTCCCAAGAAATGAGCATCACCACCCAAATTGCCCTCATCATTACCATCGTCGCCCTCTATGTCAATCCACCACCCGCCTCTGTCGTCTGTCTCACTCTTCTCCCCACACTCGCCTTTCTCATCTTTCTCATCGTCTGGACCGTCCCCAAAGGGGAAGTCCTCGTATTCCACATCTCGTACAATTTCCACCACTTCGAATTCGGCATCTCTGAACACACTAATCACACTAACGCCACAGAACACGTAAAGGAAAATAACGCGGACTGGGATACAGTAGCTAATGAGTAGAGTTTAACAGGTTGGGATACATCCGCGTAGGAGGATCCAGCAGGTTCTAAACCCTCTAACCCCGAATGGGCAGATTGGATGCTTAACAACGTAAACTTTTCTTCCCTTCTTAACCTAGCTGGATGTATCTTCACACGTAATGCCATCCAAATGTATGAAGAAGAGAACCACACTCCTCATCCCTATTTAGTAGAATCTTCTTTCTCTTCTACCATACCCCTTCTGAAAACTCCCAATAGCGCCGTAGCCCCACTTCAGCCAGGTGGACTTGCTACTGATTGGCCCCATCATACTGACGTACAAGATTGGGACTTAAACTCCGATACCGAAATTCCAGGTCTCCATTAACTAATCTTTCCCCTCCTCTTGTACAAATCTATAGTTTCCTTTTCCATCTAAATCTATTCTCATTACCTGCCCAACATGGCTACCACCCTGTATAACCCTGCTCAGCTCTTGGCTGATCTCTTAGCCGCACCAGATGACACCGCTAAGCTAACCCTTCTCTCCAACACCTTCTTAGGTGTGAATCAAGCAATCCTGAATCTGGAAGCACAGCTGAAAGCGATCCCACCACCACCAACTGAAACTGGATAGTGAGCAAGGACACTTGGAACGAAGTTAGACCAGTGTAGACACAGGCCTAACGAGTGACTGAATGGAGACAATAGTTTGGGAGCAAGTGTCAACAACAACAATGAGTGAAATGGTAAACGTGTTGATTGGGATATGAACGAGATAGCGACGTAGCATCCATTGACGAGGATGAGTTTGGCGTAAAGTGCAATGGGTAGAGAATAGAGTGGTAAACAAAAGTCCAGGCCCCCAAGGGAGAGTAGATGTTATAGTTCAGGACCTTACGCTGCGTATTTTCACTTTTCTTCATCTTATCGGACTTAGTCGATTTTCACTTTCGCAGTCACGTGACCAAGTCACCTGACTTAACTCTCTTTAGGATCACGTGACA
>JBBPRT010000405.1:0-12092 GCA_038093175.1 Boletus hoseneyae
CACTTCTGGTGACTACGCTGCGGCTAAGCGAGCCTCCATTAGTCACCAGAAGCGCGCTGAGTTCGATTAAGCATGAGATAAGTCCAAAAAAGATTTTGGCCTTCTTCCTGATGTGCCACCAGGCACATTGAACATAACTTTGACCGACATTGCCAATGCGATGAATGCGCCACGATGGCCGTCAGCTTGTCATTCGTCCCCGGACCGTCGTTCCGTATCGGTTACCGCAGGCACTCCATAATAGAGTTTGTTTGATAAGACCAAGCCAAGGTGGACGGCCCTGCCTCGTGTGTTTGATGAAATGACTAACCGTGACGGAAAAATGCAACGTTGGTTGTTACGTCGACGAAACAAAAGTGTGACAACCTCCACAAATGCTAGCGCGAACGGAGATGAGAGGGATGAGGGCTGGACTCAATCAACTTACCAGCCACCGTCAGGCCATGCATCGGCCAGCTCCACCATTAATCACATCTCAGACGTAAAGAATGCATGCGGCTGATGTGATGGGCGGGGGAAGCCGCATCGGTATTATTGTCCCCCAGAATGGACAAGAAGTCCGTGTTGGCAGGGCCGCAGGAGACACCCGTCGGGTCTTCTGCGCTGTGTTTCATGACGTTAGCTCATAGGGTTTACGGCAAGTTGGCAATGGGTCCAAAATACTGGATGCGTCCGACTCATTAAATGCCAAAGAGTCACATCCAGTAAGTGATCGTAACACGTTGTGTCGTCCTAGGACATTGGCGATGCTTCATTTCAAGGGAAGATATCCATAGTGATTTCCTGTGAGATAATGGTAAGCTGCTGAGTTCGCAGTTCCTAATCACCCTGCCCACCTCGCTGAGCAAATCTGCAGGTGTTCCATCAGTAGAGATGTCCCACTGCATAAGAGCGGTATCACTTGCCGTTCTCTTCTTCGATGGAAAACGAGATCTGTTTCGAAAGGAAAGTTCCATTTTGAATGACTTCCATTGTTGGAGATCCATCAGATTTTGTTTCCAAATATAAACAGCGGATGATTCGTGCATGCGGATGGTTTTGTGGAGGACTGGCATTTTACCATAATACCAGCCTTTTTTCAGATTGCAAAAACGCGCCTCGATCAGACTCCGGCTGCTCGTTTGTGTTGAACTCGTCATTAATTTGTATTGGCATGGAAAAGCTGGCGCGTTTAATGGAGATGTATCCCGATCGTCGGGAAATATGACCGGCGAATGATACGGCATACTTTGGAGGTAATCAACACCCAGAAGAAGAGTGGGCGTGTATCTTCACGGGAGCATCTCCCTTGAGGAGCCACTGACCTAAAAATGTCGCTTTGTCCGGAAACAATAGTTAGATGTACGTCCATCGGCAATAGAGCGAGCGACCATGACGATCAACCGTCAGCCGGTGGGTGGCGAGCATACCATGAAGTGGGGAGAGTCAGAGACTACCAGGATCTCGACGTAGAAGCTATCATGCAGAAGGGTGGGAGAACAGGAAGTTTTAGCCACAAGGTAATAGCGAAGGGAGCAAGTGGCGACTCATTGCTATCATCGAACATTGCTCCGAGGACGCGATTTCCTGAATGGAGGCAATTTTTCCTTGCAATAGTCCTTGTGTATTGTGCATTCAAATGACATGTGTTTTCGGATTCATGGAGCGAGGATAGCGACTCCACAGGATGGCAGAGCCAATCACGAAAAGCACGTTCGACGTCCACCTGACTTCCAACGTGGCTGGTCCAACCATCCCCTGCCAAGAAGGTCGTTTTCTGAGAAAAATCACGACAAAAGGGGTATATGAGTGGCATGTTGGTGGCAAGGGGAGTTCGAGGCGACGCGGTAAAGCTATTGAAGATGGTGAGATAGATGCGGATTCAATGGGTACCTATTTTCTTGAGGGGTTGTCGAGGGGTGCTGCAGCACTGGAACCCCGAAAGAGTGAATGAGCAAGTTCTTCGGTAATTCAATCAACTCCGTTTTGACGCTACCCACTCAATTGGACGACTGTTGGCGTTGAAGGCGTGCTCGGCCATCAGTTCGGGATTTGCCGACTGTGGAATAATATTGTGAAGGTTTGTTATCATAGGGCGCTCTGGTGTGTGTCGGGGAAACTTGCGGCTGCACCAGGGGATTTCTTTGAGTGGCTCAGAGGTGAGTGTACCATCTTTCCCCCTCAAGGAATGGCTCAAATATGGACTCTAGTACAACGTCGTTAGGGTTCCCAGTGCCTTTGGCTACACCGGATGCAAGACTCACCAGGCGTCAACTTGATGGACCAACTCGTATGGATCAGCAACTCGTCTGTGCTGGAATGATGGTGTTAGATAGAACTCTACATGTCCATTGAGATATTGATATTTGTTCAGTGACGCAACTCTTGGACAAAGCTTATAGGACCATTCGAGGTACACAACTGGTACCTGACACGGCGACCTAGTAATGAAAAGAGTGTTGATCATAATTTTAGCGAAACATCCTCCCATAAAATGACCCTTGTTGCGCGAGTGGCCGAGTTTGCTAAAATCTTAGGCTCGCCGCGTGAACCATTCTGATAAGCTGCTAGTGAATTGTCCACGGGAAGTGGCTCGTGATGGCACAGACGACTCCGGCCACACGCGCGGATGACGAATCCCCCGGCTCCATAGTAGCCTACCCAGGATCTCAACAGATCCTGCAAGAAACGGGCCCCGTTTTCATTTCTCTATTATTTGGCATCACGCCGCACAAATGGCCCATTACTATACATACATAATCTTTACCTTACTCTCCCAATGCATCTTACCGAGTATATGTGTCCGGGGCGGAGATCTAGATATGATCGATCTGTTCCCCTTTATCTTCAAGGCTTGTATCACATCACTTTTCGTAATAGGCATTGGCATACATGAGTACTTGAGTCGCGGGGTTTTAAAAGTCATCTGCAAAAAGCTCGCTGCTTTGTAACCGTGACACTTATGCGATCCGTCGGAGGCGGACTCATCATGAAAACGACCCAGCTCAAATTACAGTCAAAGAGAGTGGGTGCAGACTCGGATAAAAGGTCCCGTGACCCTCGTGGTCGAGTCGCAGACAGGTTCCCTCCAACGTATACCGGGGTCCCCTTTGCCCCTACTAACGTCGCCCTCTTTTGATGACGTAGCTTTCGATGGGGATTTCAATCGTGAGTATTCTGTTATTCTGTTACCTATCCATGTTACATTTCCTGACAACCGTGAAAGTTCCACGAGAGTATGTCCGCAATTCGAACTTCTCGGTGCTTTCCACAGTGGCGTGAGTGATAATTCCAACCACGTCGTATCATGTCCCCATCATAGTACTACTCAATTAGGATGAACCATCAATCATTCGATCGACAGCCTTTGGATCCTGAGAGGATTTCTTCGTTCTCTGATGCCCAGTACCCCTGGCACGAACATCAAGCATAGTGCGGCGTTCGATTCAATGTTGTTCAACGATCTAATTGTCTTCTCCAGCCACGGATCCGAAGCCTCTGATACCACCGTTCCTGCATCTAGTCATGTATCCCAGTACGTATCTATGAGATGAAAGTTACCCTTCGTGTCTCATTATGCCTTGTAGTATTGAGGCGCCCGATTACCTAAACTCATGGAACCCGTCCAATATGCAGACAATATTTGATGTATCGCCCACAGTGGATGAGAGGCACAGTAACCATATGACATCTATTCCCCGCTCTGCCTACGACCTAGGTTGGAACGGCACCCACTGGAATCACTACACAACATTCTTCAACTTCTGTTTTCCAGATCCGCATCCAAACAGCCAGCCACTGCTTCGCCCCGTTGGCCAGGATACACGTGATTTCGGTACTCAGTTTCATGGTCATCCGTGCGCATTTCCATCCCTCCCTCGCTCATTGAATGAAGTACCCATCCGCTACCCAATTTACTCAAACAACCAGACTCTCCCGGAACCATTTCCCCCTCGTCATGTTCCTCTACACCATCCATTCAGTCCATCTTCGCCTCACTCGGTGGCTCGCCCAGATTCCCGATCGTGCTACTCTATCTACCATCCGCCACATCAAAGCTCCACTGATTTAGCTCGCCATAGACGACCAGCTTGCGCGATTGAGTATGATGGCCTATGGATCGACGAAGCAGAGCTTCAACGGGGCCTTGTGGAACTCAACGGAAATATTAGCGTCCACCAGTGTCGCTGGGAGGAAGATCAGTCCCCGTGTGGCCTCGGGTTAGAGGTGACAAGTCATGCATCAAATTACATGTCCAAAAGTGGCATGGTGGGGGGCCTGGTGGAGACAAACTCAAGATCGATTGTCACTGGTCCGGTTGCGGAATAACGATGCTAAAGGAGTCTATCGCTAGACACGCTGTAAACATCCATTTCGAGCAGAAGTGGGAGTGTCAAGGTTGCGGAAAAGAAATCGCTCGCAACGACGCCCATGGGCGGCATACTGAAATCAAATTTCGAGGACTGCCGAACCTCGGGTGCTCTGGTCACTTATTCAGCTGGTGCAAGGATGGTAAATGCTCGTGCTGCTTTGGATGGTGGAGGCAGACTGCGGTATGCTGGTGCATAAAGTATACTGCTTACTTTCACAGATATTTCATACATGACTTTCTTCTTCTGTCTGCTCTCGGATCTGATTATCAGGAACGTTCATACCAATATTATTTACCATTGCTTGCGCCACTCTGTTAATATTCAATCTGAGTTATTATTATTATTTAATTCACTGAGACTGGATACTACTGGTAAGCGACAAAGAATATTCCGAGCGAAGACTGGCTGTGTTTCTCGCAGTTCAATCGAAAATCCTAAGGGTGCTAGTTCCCAGGGAAGGGTGATGCCTCTGCCCAGCTGTGGGAGGTCGGGGCTTGTAGGGTGCGTTCTCAAATGTGCCTTGGGCAATCAGGCTGCGGAACATGTGTCCGCAGCAGTGCCACCGCCAGCCTATCTCCGAACCTGACATCAGTCATAAGTCTGCAATTAGTACTAGTGGGTTGTCTCTCCGGGCGGCGCTGCCATCGGTTACCAACCTACCAGTCCTGACTTTCCGGCACGGATCACAGGGCGTCCACGGTAAAGGCCCAAGTGGGTGATACGACAGTGGGAGAAGAGCGGTGTTATAGCACGGACGGGGCACATCACGTTACAAGAAGCAGCCAGTCGTGACATTGATTCAGTACGTGTAAATTTCCCTCATGATTCCATTCCGGAAGTCACGGTGCTATCATTATAACGTGATAAGCATTTTAGGGCCACAGCTACCACCGCCACCTAGAATCGGGGCTATCCGAGAGAGACAGCTGTACTCACGAGAATATCGAACCATATAAGCCAGCTTTTTGTTGCAAAACCGGTTTATGTGCGTCATAGAGTGAGAAGTGACCACTGGCAAGGAACAAGTTTGCACTGGCAGCCATCAGTAATCTGTTCCCAGGAGACCCATCCGGACGACCTTTCACTGCAGACTCTTCCCGTTCAAGCTCCCCCCTCCTCCTTTTCGATTTGTTTATTGGCGCAGTCAAATCGAGCCGGGCATGCGCAAACAGAGCCAGTTGACCAGCTTGTGGGAAGCCATCGAAGCGATATATCGACCGTGACTGACCGGATCTTGTTGCCCATCAATTCAACATGAGCCTGAGGCCCGCCCGCCACACCTGGCTGCCCCAATATCCGGTTTCTTATCGTGTATCAACATCTCCAATTGGCACTCGGCTCTTGCCTTGGGTCCGGAACGAAACAATGAGGCCGGTCATCGCTGATCCGCATAATAACCCTTGATTTCGTTTCCCCCGTCTCTATCTGCCTGTGCTCTAATAGGGCCTCAGGTCAACCGACCGGTCGATTCTCATGCAGACTTCTGGTTTCTCCAATATTCCTGTAAGTGGCTCTGGGAAACAGCCTGAGGGGTATGTACTCGTCGGTGATCCAGGCTCATAACAACGTTGACTCTCTTCAGTCTCTGTGTGGTTTCAAACGTAGGTCAGGCAAGCCCCCCGGGCCTGGGATCGACTCCCGCAGCCTATCCCGATCAGCACTTTGCGTTAGTATGAGAGGTACTCTGCTTTCATTAACTAATATGCCACAACAGGTCTCTCCACGGCCATGCGCAGCATTCCGTATGGCCTCATCCATCCCCGCTTGCCCACGAAGCCCATCATCATGGAGATACGGCAGCCGCACCTGTCACTCTCAATGAACATGTTTCTTATCACCAGCCTTTCCACGTTGATCACCCAATGTTTCTTTCACACCGTAAAACCTCCATCAAACCCCAATATACCTCCACATACACAAATATTTCGACCATTCACCAGTCGCACATGGCCTTACGTCATTCATCCATGCGCAACGGTTTGCAGGGATACTTGTCTCCGGTGGGCAAATTCCCCAAGGACCGTGTTTACGTCACTTTACTTATATTATATCGTGACGACTCGTATAGGTTGCGAACGGTCCTTCATCTGTTCCGTCTTTTCCCCAACCCAATGACTTATTCTCACCGGCGAGCACTCAGGGGCATACGCAATACTATTACAATGCGCGTCCCTTGAACTTGAGCTGTGCTCGGAGCAACCCCTACCAACTTCAATCTTCCGGCGCGGGGCAGTGTCTCTCAGGTCCGCCGCTCCCGCCTGTGGCTTGGGTTCCTCGTCCCCCTACGGAATTCGTACCACCTATTTATCGAACTTCCCGCCCCGTCACAAACCCTGCCCACCACATTGATCCCACATCTTCGTTTCCAGTCCAATCGTCACCGCGAGCCTGTGAATGGATTCAAGATGATGGAACTAAATGTGGGGCACAGATCACATGGACAGATGTCCCAGAACATCTCGCGATGCACGGCGTCAAGGACATGACGCGCAACTGTCTCATAGCATGCAAGTGGTCAGAGTGTCGAGTCAAGGGAGGGAAAAGGAAGATGAAGCGACAAAGCATCGTACGCCATGTTCGGGAGAAACATCTGCATTATGCTAGAGGCGTGCCCACCTTATGAGTGTGAGTAGACTCAGGCGCGGGTCGTCTCTCGTTTGTCCTGACTGGGTTCAGGAACCAGTTCTCATTTGTCTATGACGGATCCTTCTTTTTTTCCCCCTTTCGGTAGACACCGTGTGTATATTGTCGATATCTAGCACATCGTACAGGCTAGCTGGATTGTATACTTTGGACAGAATTCGATTTCATACTTCTCCTGGAGTATTTGTACCTCTAGGCCCCATGCACATGATCAATGAAATCGTAGTCCAAATATTCTTTTCGCACTCACATCTCTTCGGGCATGTGAGTTCTCGATGACGTACAGAGATGTACTAGGGTGGCTCGAGATAGTCTTCCCAGACCAGACCTTTCGAGATCAGAAGACAGTTGTTTTACGCAACGGGTTAGCAACATCTAGCATTGCACCCTAATCAATGTTGATCTGATTTTAACTCGACTAAATGAAGAAAACGTTTAGACCAACTTAGGAGCGTACTAACCTCGTTGTGTTACGAAGTACAAACGCTAAGAGCCCAGGCCCGAGTGAAACGGACCCCCACGTACGGTGACGTACCCCGAGTCACTGGCAGGCCTTCTCACGGCACCCTTTATGAACATCAGCTATAGGTCACCGGTCCAAGTTCAAGCTACTGATGCAGAACATGAACTTTCAGAAGACGCCACTTTCCCCAGGCTACGCTTGTGGACTAAGTTGTGGTTGGTAGGAGAAAGGTCAAGAATTTGAAGAAAGATGTCTTGAAAGCTTACCAAATTTTCCGTAGGGTGTCAGATCCCAGACGTGAGCACTGAAGTACGCGGCGTATGCAATTCACATCCACTAGTATCCATCCGAGTCAAATCCTCGTCTGTAATTAAGCCCATGTCATCTGTCCTATTGCTTCCCTGGTTACACATGTCGAGAGTTATGGGTGTGTGGCTAGCGTGGCTGCGCGATTCGGATCGTAAGGTCTCCCGTGCTGTATCAGAAATGGCTAATACGACAATACAGGAGGATTGGGATTCTGGAACGGTTCTGGCGATATATTAAGTACCGGCTCAGGCGACGGCACGAGATCTCTGAGAAGTCCCAGGTTTCAAGGTAAATGTTCGTGGTCGAGCGGGTTTCCCTCTCCGATCCCTTCTTGAAGTCGTTGCATACAGCGATGACGTGATAAGCTGTATGGGGCGTTGTTTCTTGCATAGCTACGATGGCCGACTCCCACTACCTCCTGGCATCGAGGCTATCCATCCGAAAGGCGGCTGTGACCACTGGAATTAGGTTGCATATAAACCAACTCCCCGTCTGGGTCACCAAGTGGCCCCCTCCCTGTCATGGAGCAGGACACAAACGTGTGCGCGTCTATCACCCCAGTGGTTATTTTTATATTTTTCTCATGCACTTGTCATCCCTTTCGCTGATACCTCTCATACTTCCGCCGGTTCCTTGTTTCGAACCCTCATCAATTCCACTTCACGGGCGCAACCAGGTTGATCTCGGGGCTCAAATAGGTCTAATGGTTACATGGCAGGAAGTTCCCAAATGGTCATGCCGAGTGACTCGATTCGGGCTGCCCGGCTGCCAACCGGCTGGCCCTGCCAATCCTTGGCCTTTCCATCTTATATCGACTGTAGCCATTGGTGTTTTTGGAAAGCAGCCATGAGGTTGGCAGTCGCCGCTCCGCCACATACAAAATCCAAGAAGTCGTCTTCCTCATCTCTCCCATCGCTTCCCTGCAAGTGCTTCAGACCCATCCGAAACCTCAACTACCATGCAACAATCAAGTGCTTTCTACGCTGGCTCCGGAAGTAGAGGGTACGTGTCGCCTCCTGCTCTGCGATCACCATATAACTGACCCACCTCAGGTCCCCCGGTTTCGAGGATGTATTCGAGGATGATCCCTATGGCCTGGGATCGACTTTAGCGGCCTCCCCCGATCAGTTCTCAATGTCAGTGTGAAATGGATATGTATCACATCTACTGACGACGTGGAATAGACCACTACCGGAATCTGACTCAATTTTCTCGTTGTCTCAGCCCTCCTCCACTTTTTACCAACCATCTCATGATGCAAATTACGCCCCAAATTTCGCAGCCATCGCCTCGAATCCCAGCACCAACCCTTATTTTCTCCCTCAGCAAGTTCCTCAAACAGATGACTACCCATCCTTCCCCGGCCCCCAATTCTCGGAGACAACGCCAAATGTTATGCCAACCGCTCACCAGCCATATGCGAGCTTTCACCCTGACTACACCATTACGCATAGCGGGTCACAAGGATACTCTTCCTCTGTGAGAAAATCGTCTAGTCTGTGTTTGCATCGTTTGTTTATGTGGGTTTCCCTCTCTATAGCTCGTGAACGGTTCATCACCTGCCAGTGTGGGCCACCCGTACTTTCTACACGATCCCCTGGCTTCGCCAATGGGCACATTGACTCACATTCAGTCCCACTACAATGGCCCCTGGATGTTCGTCGACGAACCCGAGCCATTCAACTCTACTGTGGATGCACCCTACCAACACATTCAATCTCCTCTCGTTGGAGCGACGCAGAAGTTTCCCTCTATCCCTCCAGGCTCATCGACACAAGCCATGACTCGTTCTCCAATGGCACAAGTACCTACGCGTCGAAACTCTCGGGAGAGCCGCCCCACCGCTAGTCTTTACCTCCCAAGTCGAGCATCTTCATTGCAGCTTCAATCATTTTCGCCTATGGCAGATGCCACACTTCGCATATGCGAATGGCGAAAAGATGATGATACTATGTGTGGGGAGCCAATTAAAAACACGAAGAGGGCAGTCTCGGATCATCTCATCACTCACGGTGTCACGAAGAAAGCAAGCAACTATCAGTTGTCGTGTAGATGGGTAGGATGCCGTCCCAGAGTGTTGAAGGGAAAACGCACGATGAACCGTGAGAGCGTTGCGCGCCACGTTCTCGAGAAACATTTGGGTCGGAGCCGTACCATCTAAAGAGAAATACTAAGGTGCGCGTCCTCGCTCGTTTGTGTAGAACTGCCAGATGCTCATGGTTCTCTAGACGACTTGGTGTCACAGACTACTTTTTGCAAGATTCCTGGGACTGGTTGATCCGTCTTTTGGTTTATGTAACTTCTACCCATTTCACTATCGGCCCGTGATCTCGACGTCTGGTTAACAGTATTTGTACGATTATTACCTCCTCACTCAAATGTCCTTCGGTTCAGGACCGCCAATGTTTGAAGATGGATTTGAATTTGATAACCGTAATGAGTGGCCACTGCGAGTCAAGCCAACCTTCAACCAGTCTTCAACGCGCATTGACAAGAAACGGAAATATTCAGGTTGTAGAATAGGTAAGCAAAGAGAAGCTTGCTCAGCCCCCTGATCTGTCAGACGCCCAAGCAACCAAGGAGCAGAGCCGAGATGGACCGGCACTTTTGTGACTATAAAGGTGTTGGCCCGGGTGTGAGTGCGAAAAAAAAAAATTGTTGTGCGACTTTTTACCCACCCACTGGCCTCCCTCCCCTGTCGTGCTCTCCGCAAGTATTTCAATAATTCGACTCATCTACCCTCTTTACACATCATCTTTCGAGCCTCTTTTGGTTTGCGCCAAGTGACTATGGTTCAATTTGGTACCAGCTGTCCACCGGTCCACCCAATCTGAGTTAGGACTGTAACATTGAAACGTGGCCTTGCGGTATTCATTTCCGCGAGTGCGACCTTGCGGTATCTGCATGTTTGCCAATATAGAAGTTCAACTTGGAGGCCTCTCTTTTAGGACGTGTAAGTTAAGATCCAACGGGATCCGACAACGGATCTGGCAACCTCTTTGACAGAGCTCGCCGCCAACCAACCAGCAGAATAGTTGGCAGGTTCATGTAGCCTATATAACATGAACTTCGCAGTCCGTCTCACATCTGCACCCTCCCTTTTCCACACATTTCGATCTGGTCCAACCCTCAAAGTCGCATGTCCTCTGTGCCTTCGTGAGTAAACCCCTGTTGATAGCCTCGGAACCTTAACAACCCTCGCATAGATTGATGTATTGTCTCCCGCTGGTACAGCCAGAAGATTCTTTCCCTGGTGCATACTTCAATACCCATTCTGGTCTAGACGTAAGACAACATTTTACCCTCCCCTTCTTTTCCGGACTCGGTCTGATACACTTGTAGCATGAAAATGCTACCATACACCACTCTCATTATATGGAAGAAGGGCATCTTCCTCCTGCTCAGTACGGCCATTGTCCTTTTTGGTCTCTTGATTTCTGACATGATATGTAGAGTCGGTACAACGATGAGCAACCAATTCTATCCATGCTGGTGGCTTTTCGGCCCCGCTGCACTCTGTGGTCAATATTTCAACACTTTCGACGAGTTGCTCGTGCATCTAAGGCACGCGCATGGCGTGCAGGGGACTGCGAAACAAAAGCTAGTTTGTCGTTGGTGGACTCACAAAGGTCCCTGCGATCACGAGTACCGAAGAAGTTCATTTCCACGGCACATCGCAACTCATCTCAACATCACGGCTCGCTGCAATATCTGCAGCCAATCTTTCTCTCGGGGAGATACTCTGCGGGCACATATGAGGAGGAAGCATGCCGCACCTCTCGGGGTCTGTTAAGTAATATCATCACGTCTGCATGTTTATTTTTATGTTTGTGGTATCTTGGTATTCCAACACATCCATTTCTTCTTTCTCTCTCTTTTGACCTAAGTTATTGTCCAGTAGTCGCTGGCGCATTGTTGGATATACATGTGGTATTCTGTCAGTATTCATATCTTTGCTAGTCGCTATGTGACTCGTGTGCAGAGGGAGAGAGGTAGCTGAGCTGAGCAGTGTGGGTGAAGGTGCGAAGCACCTCCCGGCCGCGATCTGTGAGAACCTGGGTCCCGAGCGTCAGCTGCGTGGGCGGGCTGGGAAAAGCCTCGCGCGCGGCTGGTGGCGGGCGAACGGGTTCGTGAGAACGCGACAGCGAAGGGTGTCCGAGGCGATTCCCCGGTGTCTGGGGGACGTCGGGGAAATCACTGGGTGTGGTGGGTGGGTGAAAAGAAAGAAAGAGGTCAGTGCGCGGCTGGTAATCTGACTGGTGGGGGTGCGGTAGAGAGAGAGGTGCCGCGTCACAGCCACTCCCGCAAAGACAAAATTCTATTCT
>JBBPRT010000406.1:0-12078 GCA_038093175.1 Boletus hoseneyae
GTGAAGAGTGCCATCCCGAGCCGCAGATTCACGCATCTCGGCAAAGGAACAGCCTTGGCCTAGAGCGGTCTTGACGCCATCGAGGCATACCGGCCACCCACGCGATTCCGCCATCGACAAATATGGCACCAGGTGCCATTTCTCAATATGGCCGCGGAAAGTGGACGTACCTGATGTGCCTGCGTAGACGAAGGTCCGTTTGGAATACGTTCTGGCGAACGCGACTGGATCCGCGTTATTGAGCTGCCTGTGGCTAGTTTAGCACACGAATAGAAAGGGATGAGCAGGTAAAAAATTATCCCGTACTTGCAATGCATACAGACGGCCATGCCTTGCTCAGTGTTCTCAAAGAAGTATCGAATGTCGGCGGTCCTGGGAACTTTTTTTTTTTTGGAAAGCTTTTATGGGTTCCAAGAGGCAGATCGAAGGACATCTCAGACTGTGTGCGGCTGACAGGATTGCTGTCTGTGATAGTTGGGCGTGAACGATGTCATGGATTTTTGAGCTCGTTATTCGAATCCAAATCCTGACTTGACGAGATACTCCGGGAGTCAAAGTCTTCGCCTTCCCTCAAATCCATTGGAAGATGAGCCAGGTTAGCGGGCGAAGTTGCGGCCGGCGTCGCCTTTGCTGGATCAGGACGTGAATGTATGGCTCGAAATCGTGGTGGCTGAGCATTGACAACTGGAATCTCCTGATGGGAAGCTGGTGCCGCCATGGCGTGCTGGGCTTTTTGTACCACTGGCATGGATAAAGGACGGGACGTTGATCGCTTCAAGTGGTGAGTTGATTTTAACACCGGGGCGCAATGCATGACTCTTATAATTACCTGTCGGCTAATCCATGCGTATCGTGCACGTAAAATATTTGATGGTGCAGGCGAGCCATGGTTCTGGCAGCTGGTCGGTCACGGTCGATTATCGATCATTGCAGCAACCTGATTGAACGGTAAAACAGGTATTTGAACATAGTCCAGTGACCAGCCTGGCAGGAGTCCAAAAGAGGCAGGCGCAAGCAGCGAGACGTACCGACGGCTTGGACGGACTAGTCTCACTGGCAGGACATCGTCTATATAGTAACCGGATCTACGAAATTTTACTTCTCTCCCTCCTTGACACGCCTTTTGATCGTGTATTCGCCGAGGTTCCACGATCGCGCAGAATGGAATGGCCTGGGTCTGTCGATGAGACTCGTCCGCAAGTCCTTGTAGCAGAATCGAGTTGCCGTGCTGAGTCGCCAGGGTGCTCGCCGGAGTTGAAAGGGTCCACGTTCCTGCGTTCCAGGGACTCCTGGGGTTGTACAGTAAACCACTGGTAGTAGCGGTCGTACTCAGATGAAACTTAGTAGCCCATTCGTCCCACTGACAGTCCATGTCGACTTGAGTTTCACTTTGACGTTTCGTGCACTCTGTAGCCGAGCCTGTTGATCAATGAGAAACCTACGTCAGGGGCCCAGAGCAATGGTACTCTCTCGGTTCAAAAGCGTTGAGCGGCTGTGATGTCGTACTGGGAAGCAACATGCAGCAAACACTGCCTAAACTGATTGTTCTATACGTGCAGCCTATCGATGCTCTCCATGTCGAATCCAACGTACTTTACTTTCGCACGGAACTCAGAGTCGGCGAGGAAAAACAATGAATTGAGACGGCCCACAATGTTGTTCAGTATACAATGCAATTTAAAAAGCTTCATATTTACGAGCACTCGGGAGTAAATACAAACGAACGCTCTCGCTACGTCAAGTATGCACAGTGGTCATAGTTTCCTCCTTGGTTCGCGCCCCACCAGCTTGGGAAAAGATGGGAGGTGCCTGCTGCACCCTGGACTGCAAAGGAAAGGACGAACACCATCACTTGGGTTCCCCCATCAAGAGCTGCTCCAACTGTCAGCTTCGATACGTAATGTGATCGACTGGCGGCACTCACCAGCTCCAACAATGTAGTTGTACTTGGTGAACCAACGAGGTCGACGTGTACGCAGCCACCACTGGGAGAAGAAGGCAACCGCAAAGTAGGAGAGGATCGATGAGTTGATTCCTACGCAAAGCCATCCGATAAAGTACCTATGGGGTTTTTCAGTACTCAGGAAAGTCGCCTAAAGGGAGTGGACATACGCAATGATCGGTGTGTAGAGATAATCGAGCCGTAGCTTCGGCCAGAAGCGGTGTGCCACCCAGAAAGGGATAGGAACGAATAAACCGACCAGGTAAGCCCATGGCACCCACTGATACCTCTGTCCTGCTGAAAATAGCTCGTGGCTGAGACCACCCCAGGCGATAGCTTGGGAATTATACTGCTGCGGTTGCTGACCAGACCAGATGTTCGTTCCTTGAATCGAAAGAAGAATGTCTCGCTGATTATCAATAATAGAGTTCATCAACACTGCGTGAACATGAGCGATTAGCCACTCGGAAAACTGGTTCATTCCCCTTACCAAAGTTCAACACCGCCCCAAGGAGGGTGCCAATAATTTGCGCCGTAAACGCAGCACGGGGAGGAAGTTTTGTGTCTGCCAAAGGTGAGCTGAATTCGTTCGGAAGGCAGAACGTGGACCTACATTGAGCAATCTTGAGATCCCGGAGTAGCAATTGTGCCTGTGTTACAGTGTCTGTCCATAGCACGTCAGCCTACCTAATATTTGATGAACGCATGTAATCTCACTGTAGCTGTAGAGCACGAAGTACATGTTCGCCATTGGCTTGCCTGGATGTAGGAATCCCCCAATCATTTGCACGAACCTTTACGCTGTCAGTGTTATGTTCGGGTCACGAACAAAGATGTTACATACGGTTGTATGATGAAGGCCAAACCAGTAATGGCAAAAAGTGCTCCGAAAAAGAGAATAGACAATGTAGCCAGCAGTATTGCAATCACAAAACCCCACCTATAAACAAAGGTTTAATGGTCTGTAATGCGACCACACAAATAGACTTACCAAGGGAGCGTAGAGTCCGTCTTGTATATCACAACAAGCGCAACAATGACGGATATCACGAATGTTACGAAATACCAACTGTTTGGTGCATCCGGATACTAATCGTTTTGCTATCGTCAGAGTTACACCCCGGCGTGTCATACAAGTGACTTACTTTGAGCATCTCCAGATAGTGAGGATCGAGTTCCTCATTCTCACTCACATCCCTCATACCATCATTCTGCCAGAACTTCCAACTCAACGACTTCCAAGAATCCTTGAGTGCCTGAATGGTGATCCAGCCCCACGCGGAGCGAAGGTCGTCCATGTTCCAGAGAAGCAAATGTGTAAAGGTTGCAGCAAGTCCCAGATTCGTGGCTAGTAAGTTGACCACCCATGTCGAGGAATACCAAGGAAGTCCCTGCTCCGCAAGCAAAGTCGGGTCGACTTCATAGTTTGAGTTGAGGATCAATGTCTGATTATATTGCGTGCCATTTTGGTAGTAAAGCAATTGAGAAAGCTAGAACAGTGATCAGCGGATGTTGAACGGTTCATTGGATCAAACCTACGAATGGGAAGTTTTGTGCTTGCCAGATGTTCGTGTAATAGACCGCAACAAAAACCACCCTGTGTAGTCAAGTTATACTATCATGCAACGCAGATCACGGGAAGCTAACCCACATGCAGAGAAGGTAGCCAATGAAGTTCGACACCTGAATGACAGTTAAGCTTGCGTAAACTGTTCCCTGAACGCAGGCTTACCTGCGCTTTGAGAGGAATGGTCATTGGATTGACACCGCCCGAAATATACTGCAAAGAACAGTCAGCGGCAATACAGAAAGTTGCCAGGTGTCGCGCACCTGCCAGTCGAAGCAGATGGACAGTAGTCCGAGACCCTCATTACCATTGCTACCACCGAAAACACGAGAGAATGCGGGGCTATTGGGGTTGGCCAGACAAAAGATAGAGAACCCGGTGAGTAACGGGAACATCCACTCGGGGAAAAGCTCCCAGATAAATATTCTATCAATCATCGAGTCAGGAGACCACACTCCGTCATCAAACAACTTACGCGGCAAACACGCAATAAAACATCTTGAGTTTTCTCCTTGCTGCATGTCCGCCCTCGAACAAGGCATCGAACATCGAGACGAGGGGCAGCACCAGAGGATACAGCATCTTGGATGGGTACAGCAGAATAGCTGTACATGTGCAATGAGTTCGAACCTCCACATCAAGTGTTTCAATAAGCACGTACAACGCATCATTCCACCGATTCCATAACCCAGCAGCTGACTCGAGAAAAGAAGGAAGATTGAAGAACCAGCATTAGGAGTAATGTTGTAGTACAGACGCTGTACTGCGAGGACTTCGGTACCAAGTGCTGAGTTCGCTGCTGCACTGGCCATGATAACAATGAATGCATTTTCTTTCTTGTTGAATGGCCCCTGTTGATACGTGTTCAGTTCGTTCAGGAACCTAGGCATACTAAACAATTTACCGGGTTCAGCCACCTGAAGTAGCCACTGCGGGGAATGAAGGTTTCCATGAAGATTCCCAAGACATACGATACGATGGCAAGAAACATGAGGGAGACGAGCACGGTTTGCTGGTGATAATAGTAAGTAAGAGAACGTAATCGCAACAATGAACTTGACACACCGGCTTAAAGTAATATATCTCAGCTGTTGAGGGTTTAGGCTATGCGCGGGGTGAGATGAAGATCAATATCACACACCAAGAACACCTCCGAAGGCAGAGAGACCAATGCCGATGATGAAGGCACGGACAGTCCAAGGGTTTAGACTCGGATCATCGGAAATGGATATGACATGGGTCGCAATGTCACGTTCATCGTGTAGCACAGTGGCCTCGGTGGTCTCGAATTCGGTGGTGGCGGTCTCAATATCATGTTTGTCGGGAAAGGGCTTCTCGTCGCTGATGCTTGGGGACTCTTTGCCATTGGGATCGTGCTGGGATGGTTCAAAAACATCAACGATGCCATCTGGGTGAGCCATGTCGGAGGGCAGGCCACACGGCGGAGGGAGAACGGCGGGGCAACCACTGCATGAATTCTTTTCTTAAATTATTCCGGTGCCAGGGACAGCAAAGAAGCCGAATTACTGGCCGCCATCAGACTACACGGGGCCCTATGATATATATGGAAGATAACGTACTACTTTTGGCGTGTTTCCTCACCGAAGGGCGGTACACGGGTACAGTTGTAGCGGTTCTTTCCAGGCTCGTTACGTTCAGTCAAACGGAACGACAAGCACCATGCGTTACCTACAATTCTTCCCATGGAGCACACAAAAATACTATGACCGATATTGGGTGCGCTAAGCCAGATAGGTATGTGTTGCCACACCGCGGCCATCAATATCCGACTCGCAGACTGTCACCGAAACCGATTGAGACCGCTGCCCATGTGGCGAAACAGCCGGACGTCCGGACCAGGGGCGTCCTGCATTGCATTCTGTCTCCCACTTCACGAGCGCATCTTCATTCCATACCTTATTCGACGTGTCATCAGGATCCTTCAGAAACTTTTTCCCGAGACAGGCGGGAGGTGCATAATCATTGTGCACAGGATGTCTAAAAACCATCATGGGCAACCAAATCAGGGTTTAAGTCGGAAGGCTCACAGGTAATGAGGATTGTATCTATATCCTTCAGAATACCCGAGTGCTTTCATGAACCCCGTGGGTGCATTTCGCATCGCCATCGGGACTGGTGCAGCGCTATCCGTTCTCGCTGCTACTTCGGCTGAATTGTAAGCTTCATATGCACGGGTACTCTTTGGAGCTTCAGAGAGATAGGCGACGAGGTGGGCCAGGTTAATGCGACATTCGGGCATTCCAACCTGTTGACAAGCATGCAAAGTCGCAATGGCCTGACAGTTGTGGATCTGTCATGAACTATTATAATCGTGGCATTGCTGACTCACTAATGGTAACGCATGATTATCCGCGAGCCCGATATCCTCACTCGCACAGACAATCATTCTTCGGGCAATGTACAAGGGATCCTCGCCAGCAGTCAACATACGGGCTAGCCAATACATTGCTGCATCGCCTTGACTGCCGCGCACAGACTTGTGAAGGGCAGAAATCATGTCATAATGACTTTCGCCTGTCCGATCGTACGAGCAGGACACCGATTGTCGCAAGGAAGTAAGAAGTTCCTCTTCTTGTGTGTGGTTCTTTGACGCGAAGACGAGCTCCAGCAGAGAAAGGGCTGTTCGTGCATCTCCAGCGGCTAGAGAGGCTAGAGAGGCGAGGATGCGAGGTGTCAACTGCGGATAGGACGAATATGGACTGCTGTTCAGTTCCTGTGTCGCGGGAGGCTCGTCAGAGCCTTGAGAACTAACTGGCTGCTGCAGTTCAGACGACACAGTTGTCTCATTCGAACAAGAAATGCGCTCCACGGCACGAGATATGATACTTTGCACCTCCTCGTCGGTAAGGCGTTCCAAGGTAAACACACTGAATGGGTGTCAGATATTGCAGATAGACGTATGATCTTACGGACCGACAGCGACTCATGAGAGCCCCTGTTAATTTGAAGGATGGGTTCTCCGTTGTCGCACCTATCATCTGGATGTGCACGGGTAAGTATCACGCAGTGTGATGGTGCGTCGACTGGTAAGTGACCTGTATCTGGCCTTTCTCGATGTATGGTAAGAAGATATCCTGGCATTCATTGAGATCAATGCGTGTCGGAGATAAGAGGAACATACTTGTTGAGATTTATTGAAACGATGGATTTCATCCAAAAACAGTAGGGTCTTCCTGCCAGGGATGCATGGAGTCGACGGAACATCATAAAACAAGTCACCAACATACCTTCCAGTCAACGCCAGAGCCCCCTTTGCTTCTTCAAAGACGTTACGAACGTCATTGATTCCTGACGATGTTGCGCTCAACTCTTTAAAAAAACAATTGGTGTGTCTGGCCAGGAGTCTCGAAAGAGTTGTCTTTCCACAACTGTGTTGCTTTGACATGAGTCCACACCTCGTCGGGTGCACGATGCTCACTCACCCCGGTGGGCCCCAGAATATGACACCACCCAAGTGTCCAGATTCGAGCAGGTTTCTCAGCAGTGAATGAGGTCCGGTCAAATGCTTTTGTCCGACGAACTCATCAAGACTCTGTGGACGAAGCTTTTCAGCTAGGGGCATGTCAGCAGTCGTATCGGACGCTCGCTTGTTGGCAAGTTTTTGGCTGCCGAGCTGCGTCACGGCTAACTTGGAGACCTCGACTTTTCGTTTCTTCTTCGATGGGCCTCCAGAGTCCATCTCGGAAGGGATGGTCGACACACCCGGTGGTTTCAAGTCGCTCCCTTTTCCCTGAGAGAATATCGGGGCTAATTTGCCTTTCGATTCATCTTTGGGCTGTGATTGGCTTCCAGTGATCCGAGTCGCTTTGTGTTCTGAACATCCACTATCCAGGTGGCCGTTGATATCCCGCTCAAGAACAGTGCATGAACATGCAGGACTGTGGTTCAACACTAAATTCCTGCGGTAAGACTAATGAAAAAAAGCCAACCAAGTGACGGAGGCTTTGAAGTGAGGTCAGTAAGCGAGTCAGCCAGTCAGTCCAACAACACACCAGAAGGCATGGACAGTTGTTGGGATCTACACGCGACGGTGAACAAAGTCCAAGAGAAACCCGTCCAAGCGCCAAGGAATGTAGTAGTAAGATTCTAAGATGGCGAAAATTTCGGGCCGATATGCTCCGCTCACTCAAATTGCTCGGTAACAGATTCGTTCGCTTCTACATTATTTTTTATGGCGCGCACAGCGTCCCAAAGGTAAACGCGACTGGTCAGAGGGATACATGAAAAGCAGATATCCATCTTCTAAACCTGGTATCAAAATGATACGAAAACCAATGACAATCCATCCTCGCCGTTATATTGATACTACAACAGTATGAGTATGAGAAATCTGCTAGGCGACGAGACTTGCCTTGGAGGATGTTGTTCAGTTTATTCACGCGAGATGACACGCTGAGATCAATGCTTTTGTCGCCAAAGTCTACCACGATGCCGCCCATGAGAGATGGGTTAACCTGGATTGATGATGAAGCAAGGGAATCTGGGCGGTGTTAAAGCGCAAACCTTGTTGACCACTTTCAGGGACTTTGCGTGCTGGGCTGCTTGTGACTGCTTGAGAACGGACTCGAGCTTTACGGCAGCATCCCTTGGGAGTGGTGCAGCCGAAGTAACGATGACCTCCAACTCTCCCTTGTACTTTGCAACCAGCTCATTGAAGCCCTGAATGACGCCCTGGGTCTCGTTCAGTCTGCCGTTTTCTGAAAGGACAGCAAAGAGATTTTTGGTGACGTCGGAGACTGGCTCCTTCTTCGGACCCTCTGCCTTTGCATAGAGTGCAGCGAGACCGGCGGCGCGGTCCTTTGCCGAGAGCGTCGGATTCGAGACGAATGCGCCCAACTCGGGTGTATCGGCAATGGACTTGGAGATGGTGCTCAGCTCGGTCTGCACCTTGGAAAGTACCTGGGGTGACTTGGCGAGAGCGGCGCCATAGAGGGCGTTGGAGTACTTGAGTGCGATAGTCGACGCGGCGCGACAGCCGCGGGTGGAGGCGAGGCGGAGGGGGGTGGAGGACAACATGCAGGAGTCGGAGTTTGGGGCGGGCGTGACCGGGCATAAGAGTAGAATAAAGTTCCCACGGCTTGGGTGTTTTCACCTCGAGTTCATCATGCCAGCCGTCAACGGGGTGCACGTCACGCCATTAGAGACTCGTCCTTACTTTGTCCTCGTTACCGGCTTTGGTGTGAGTCCACCCTACCCTGTAGTTTAATTCATTTCATCCATCTGCGCTGCTCCTGACATCCACCGGGCCCAGCCATTCTCCCGCTACCCCGTCAACCCATCCTGGCTCGCAGTTCAGCCCCTCCACAACACCCGCATACTCGTCGAGGTCACACCAGATCAAGTCCCCCCAGATGACACCCTGATTGCCCCCCCTCCCTTCCAAATCGCTGCTCAGACGACTACCCATCGCGAAGTCCGCATAACCGCCCTCAATGTACCCGTCACTTACGACGATGTCTTATCCATCGTTCCAGGTCTCCATTCTCGTCCCCCTGTCCTTCCTCCAATAGAGAACGCTTCCCCTCCGCCCCCAAATGGCTATGATCTTGTTCTCCATGTAGGAGTCGCCGGTCGCGGTCCTCTGCGGATCGAACGAACCGGTCACAAATTCGGTTATAATATGAAGGACGCGAATGGCTGTCACGCCCCTATCGTCAGTGTTGCGCGTGAAGAGGTACCTCGGGGTCCTTCGCAACCTTCTCCAGCCGAGCGGCTGGAAAGGGCTCGATTAGGGTATGACATAGATGGCCCCATCGATAGCGGAGAACCACCGAAACGTGGCTTCGGCAAGGGATATGAATCATTTCCAGAAGAGTTGTATACTGATGTCGATGTCGAAAAACTTGTTCATCATCTCAAAAAGTCTAGCATCGAGGTGAGTGTATTCTCCATCTGTGATGTCGCTTTTGTGAATATTTGATTCATTTGCTTCCTCCATTTTGCAGCAGGTTTATTCTTCCCTAGATGCTGGTCACTATTTGTGCGACTTCATTTACTATTGCTCCTTGGCGGAGAGTAGACGTTCTGTTCCCAAGACCGACAAACCGACGACTAAAGTGCTATTCGTCCACTGTCCCCCGGTAGATCAGCCTCTGACCACAGAAGAGGTCACAGAGGCAATCAGAAATACAATTATTTGGTTATGTACTTCTCCTACTTCATGAGGCTTGGGTTTTACTGGCTTATCAGCAGATGTGGGACTTTGCAGTAGGATACCTCTTGTTTTACGATCAACTATTCTCTTGTGTTACTTTTCTGTCCAATTTTTGCTTCTTTGGTTTTTGTGTGGGTTCGGGTCGGTCGTAGTCTCCGGTAGGTAGACTCCCATGAGGTAGACAGAGAGTGGTTCTTACGGCCAATTTCGGTGATTTTCCTGTACCTATAAACAAACAACCTTTCTCATGCATATGCATCAACCTTTTGGCGTTCTCGAAAACCACGCTGGGCGGCCGAGAGGTAAGATGATCAGCGTAAATACATGCTCGGATCGTTGAACGATCAGGCAATTCCTCCGATCAGGATACCATCATCTCTAGGCTATGGCTACTAACATCACCTTTCATGCGGGTATGGACACACATCTTGATTGTGATCTTGACCCCTCAACGACCGAGTCGCTAGGCTCTGTCGATACCACCGAGCGCTTCGAATTGCTCAAACAGAAAGGGGTTACCATTTGGCTCACTGGCCTGAGCGCGAGCGGAAAGGTCGGTACAAGCTTTTTCGTCGGATCTTCTCATCCGTCTCACGATAGCATCAGTCTACCATTGCTTGTGCTCTCGAGCAGCATCTGTTGCATCAACAGAAATTTTCCTACCGCCTCGATGGGGACAACATTCGCTTCGGATTGAACAGGGATCTCGGCTTCGACGAGAAATCCCGGATCGAAAACATTCGACGTATCGGAGAGGTACGGGAGCATCACAAGCCATCGACTTATCTAATCAAACGTTTGTCAAGGTCTCAAAGTTATTCGCAGATGCAGGCTGTATCACGATCACTGCTTTCATATCGCCTTACCAAGCCGACCGGGAAATAGCTCGCGAACTTCATGAAAAGGCTAATTTGTCCTTTGTAGAAGTCTTTGTCGACGCTCCCCTCGCTATCGCAGAGCAGCGTGACCCCAAGGGATTGTACAAGAAAGCCCGTGCTGGAGAAATCAAGGGTGAGCCGTTTTCTCGTTGCTCCCACAGCAGTATCATCTACGAACATTAGATTTCACCGGAGTATCTGCACCATACGAGGCACCAGCGCACCCTGAAATTCATATCAGAACCGATCAATGCGACGTGAGTCAAGCAGTAGAGGTTATTGCGAGATACCTTGGCACGAACAACTATATCTGAGGTCACCATGGATAATCCGGACGGATGTCAGCGCGCGCAGTTCATTAGGAAATTGCAAGGTATAGTGATAAGGTTGATCCGGGTACCAATAGTTGACTACCAATGTGATGCATGAATTACGGGGATTCCTAGATCGGTACTGTTCAGGGCACTTCTGTCGCAAAAGCGCGCCTTGGCTGATCATGGACACTGCTTTCTGCACTACTAATCGTGTTGAAGCAGACTTGCTCTGTTGGCGTCTCCTCCTGCTCCTCCGCTATCGTTTCGCCACCTGACTGTTCTAGCATGTTCGCGAAACCGACCTCGATGACGGAGAACCATCTCGTGAGATCATCTACTGTCCGAGCAAGATGAGAATTCGTGGCCTCGTGTGACTCCATAAGAGATATAAAGTCGAGCGGCTGAATAGGTGGACCTAGAGTGGACTCCACGGGCACCGACGTCAACGAAAGCGATGTAGCATGAGAGAATTTCGTGAAGCCAGGTCTACCTCGCCTGTCACCGCGTGGCGGCGAACTACTTCGCGTGTTAGGAAGTGACATTGTTGATGCATTCGCATCTGCACGGATACCTAGGTTATGCGAACCGAATGGTGTGGGCGAATGGATGATGGCCTGAGAGTTAGGAATGATGGTTGATGGAGATGGAGGGAGTAAATCGGACATTCCCATTTGATGCTCGGAAGTGAGAAAAGGTACCTGGCAGACTCAATGAATAGCCGAACAGAGAGGAAACGTGATGAGCTCTACCTTTATCGCGTCTTTCAGCCCTGGCAAGACCAAGCTTTTCGCAGAGTTAGTGCCGTCACTTCCTCTACTAGAACCGCTGCCACTCCTATCCCGTACAACAAACGGCCTGACAGGAGGCATGAGGGGCGATACTGGCGTGCTTTCCATAACAGCGACAGAAGCTTGGCGGATAAGACTGGGTTTCCTTCCAAGGGGGACTCCAGAGGGAGAGCTCTCGCCTGGAGAAGAGTCGGCATCGGACGTGTTAGTAGATCGTGCTCTAGCAACCGGAGAAGGACTTGTTGGAGGCAGGCGAGGAGAAGGTTTTGAAGGTGTAGTGTCCTGTGAGTAACGAGGCCGATGACTTGGGAAGGAAAATTCATTGTATTTGGCCAACTGGGCATCATCTACTCCTTCCGAGAGCCCGACTTTTTTCATACCAGCTAACTCGCGTGCGGGCGACGAAGAAAGTGG
>JBBPRT010000407.1:0-12072 GCA_038093175.1 Boletus hoseneyae
TCATCTGATTTGGCCAATGCGGTGAGACCCAAACATTGGTACCGCTTAACGAGAACGGAGATCACCCCAACATAGCCCCAAGCTAACAGTTTCTTTTTTGGCTTTCCTTACTATTGTCTTGAGCCAGCTCCCCGAGTGAAACCGTTTGAGAACCTGAACAAGTACAACCTAGTTGATAGGGTGTACGCGTGATCTTATAGAGACGACGGAAGACGAGGAGGTGTCGTAGACGACGACGAGGACGATAGTGGAATTGGTCGTTGGTATAGAGACGAAGTAGTAACGGAGCATCCGATGACGAGGATGAAACGGCAAGTGCAATGGTAGTAGGAAGAGTGGTAGTCAAAAGTCCAGGCCCCCTAGGGAGAGTAGACAAGTGAATAGGACTGGGGAGAGACGACGTAAAGGTACGGTATATATATGATACTAAGGTGCTTTAGGGTAGGTCGTCTGAGTCCTAAATACTTGAGGGCAGGTGTGAGAATGAAAGAGATAATGGAACACGAGGGAAACACAAGGTAACCGTGAGGCGTGACATCATAGATAAGGCGAGAGTCTGGACCAGGTCTAGACTCGAGTCACGTGTTGTCCCACGGTCACGTGTGAGGTCATGTGACAGAGAAGAGCGGAATGTCACATGACCTAAAATGGGGTAAGTCAGGTGACTTGGTCACATGACTGCGAAAGTGAAAACGACTAAGTCCGATAAGATGAAGAAAAATGAAAGTACGCAGCGTAGGGTCCTGAACTATAACACCGAGACTGATATATGACACGTGAGTGCATCCCGAAATCAGGCAGTTTATTGCTCATATTAACAACTCGGAGAGAAGGGTTTGCTTAACCCAATGCCCTCCTCGTCTGCTATCCTACCCTCTGTGTCTTTGCCGTTGCAAGGTTTTGACATGAGCGCATTGCCTGCTGAGTCACAAAGCCTTTCTCCCTCGGCAGCCACTTCTCAGTCAAATGAACAGGAAGTGCAAGTCCTCAAGAGACGTCTCTGTGCTCTCGAAGCAGAGAATGCACTGATCCACAGCAGGATCAACAGGAAACCGTAAGTGAAATCCTTCATGTACCACACCAACTACACCACCTGTTGGCAGCATCAAAACTTTGATAAGGGAGGGACGAGCTGTGCGACGGCTTGTCACCCTTGCAGAACCAATATCAGACATGATCGCAGAATATGATCGTCGGCAGCTACGTCTTCGTGAGGATGGAGTCACCCCGGCGAAGATCAAGGCTGAGTCTACACTGGAGTAAGTTTCATTGCTAAGTCCTATTCAACAGATCACGCTAACAACAACAACAATCCAGGCAGGAACGTACATTCAAGAACTTTCAAAAACTGACTTTTTGGTGCCCGACAGTGGCGAAATTATTGGACATTGGGCAGTTTGACTTATACGCCTGCCGGGAGGTGAGTCGGTTGTAGGATAAATTCAGACTAACAGATTTCTGACTGTCTTGCCACTTTGCCACTTGCACAGGTGCAGGCAGGTGCCGATGGTGCCCGGGGAGATGATGCAGCTTCCTTGAAAGGGGAGGTTATTGATTGGATTGCTACGAACACTGAATGTGCAGAACCACATCTGTCTGCTCGTGATAAAGAACAGCGTGGGATGAATCATATGGTAACCGGACGTCTCCTCTGTCCAGTCGACTATGACTGGGCGAATGCTAGATTGGTTTTGACCTAGTGGATGACTTGTGACTCAGAAGTGCTAACAATATTTTGGACAGTGTACGTGCATGTATCCGAGAGTTTGATCCTGAATTCCGCGTCACGGCATACAGCTGGCCATTGTTTCTCTATAAAAACTACACGTATAACCCAAACTCACCCTCCCAGGGGTTATTCCAAAGTGAACTCCTCATTAAGGTCGGTCTGCAATTCTTTTTTGGAGTCGTTCACACTTTAAACAACAACATTCAGGGATTCAAGTGTATCTTCACTTCTCCAAGTTCTGCTCGTCGCCATGACACATCTGACAACCGTCAAGCCCTTCAGCGCAATGTACGACGTCCACGTACGCATGTGGCTGAACTCCTCGGAATGAGAATTGTGCAGCCACAAGCCATAGCATATGTTGCAGTTCAGGTGCGTGTTTTCACTCATCGAAAAACATTTTCCAGCTGATGATTTGATAGCTTCGCTTTGCACTGTCGAGCGCGCCCTCTTGGGCAGTAGTAGATGAAGATTTCAACTATGAAATCTTCTACTACAACATTATTGAGTACTTCGATGCACCGAGCTCAGCAGAAAAATCAGCAGAAATAAAGACTCTTCTTCTCTGGTGGAACCGGTTGGTCGGCGTCGGTCTGCTTGTTTCATTCATCTGACCCTCAACCTGTAGAAACGTATTTGGCCGGCAAACTGTATCAGATTATCATCCCCTCCACACAGAATCTCTCTCCGTTGCACATTCCCGCAAGTAGTTATTCATCTATGCTTCCGAATCATTCCTGTAATAGTACCATTGTTGTATATAAAAGATCAAGAAATAAGAGCGTTATTGGTGGCTAATTACATGAGGCACGTAAAAATGCAAGGCACCTGCACAGAACTGGGATATTGGAGCATTTACGAGGCAATTAGCCATCGGTGGATAAAATATAGGACTTGGCGAATGCTCCAATATCATTGTTTTTTGGAAAAGTGATCCACAATGCTGTTTGGAGCCGCATACATTGGATCTTTGTAAAACTCTAGTCATCACAGCAACAAAGGAGACCAGTTGGAATATTCAGCTAAGTCAGAACGAATTGCAACTCACGAGAATGTGATCAGGATCAGGCAAAGATAGGCAATATGCTAGAGTAGGGGCGTCCTGTCCATTTCGAAGAAGTGTTTACCTGAAAGCCAAAATAGTTGATACCGGTGAAGGGTGATAAAAAAAACTCACATTGGGCATGGAGGGCAAGGTGACGAAAAAGACTGATTCAAAGGAAGATGTCACCACCTGGAGATTAAAAATCAAAATGATGTCGAAGGGCCGTGGATGGCCCATGACAAGCTGTCTGGAGACATTGAATCTTCCCATGACGAAACCCGCACAAATGTCAACTTTGGCAACCTTTGTGACGATTATCAATCGAAGGAAGCTATATAATGCTATATAATACATTCTCTTCGACCTCGGCTGATTGCGAGCGATTGTGACCATTGTCCCGATTATATTCAGATTATAAAGCCTTATATCACGCATGGGTTTTCAGTGATATAGCCACTCCGATTCACACTGAACGTTTGAACCATGACTCCTACCATCGACCCATGGTCCAATATACGGAACTCGCTGCTTCAAGCAAATTTAATTATTGTCTACTGCTGGAGCCATCGTACTCAGGAAGGTACGCCGTAACTTGTAAACGAGGTATGTACACACATACATATGATGTCCGATCATTTGACTCGGATATGGAGCGATGCCAATACGACGGCACATTCCTCCTCCCGCCCCGCCTCGCATTATAAGTCCTGTTCAGCCTGCTGGCAGGGCATATATGATCCCTTTAATTGTTCGTTCTTGCGCGCCAGCGTCTCACCAGGTGGCAGGGGTTGCCACAAAGCAGGATAGCTCAATGGAGGGACAACTAGTATGATCCATCTATAGATAACTAACCCTACACGGACTCGGACCAAAAACGGAGTCCGCACCATTAACACCGGCTTTTGACGGTACCTACATCTTGTTTTCTGCACTTACCGTGCCCGGGCCTTCAAAGCTTCAACTGCGACCGACTATTCTGTCACCTCGGTCAGGTCCCCCAACTTGATCGGAACTATATAACTCTTTATGCAGAGATTGCACAGCGGGATAACTATGAGTAACTTCACTCTTGTCACCTGTTGAAGCCTGGACGGCTCAAAATTGTGCTTTCGAGTCAGACGACCGACGCTATCATTAGCTCGATTGAACGCCCGAGTGGAAAGGTAGAAAGGGCATGTACAAATTCCATCAATTCATTGACATTGGTTAGTCCGAAACTTGAAGGTAGGTCGTTGCATTGGACATCGATGCCCGCCCGCAGCCCGCCTACGCTCGATGTAGGCTCGAGCTCGTTGAGTCATCGAGACCATCACAAGAGACTACAATATTAGATACCTTCTGGATGTTACCCGGGTTCTGCAAAACCAGAGGGGGTGTTCACGCGCTGCGAGTGTGTCTTTACATGGAGGCGGTCGGTGAAAGCGACCACGCTTCGCTTCATCGACATCTGGGGATTATGCCGATGACCGTCGATCCTGTTCGTCAGGAACAAGCGAATTCATTCCACTATCCCAATTCTTATGGAGACACAACATACTTGCATTCAAATACACTAATCACTGAAATGCTACGCGACGCGGTTATCGTACAGCAGCGGACTGCAGCACAAGTCAACTCGACACGGTCGTACTGATCATCAAACAAGAGATACTGAACACAACACAGTTATCGTACAGAGCACTTTGAACAAGATCACCCGCCCCGTCGAGACGGTTGGGAAACTCAACAAAGACATTAGACCGTCATGTGACCAAGCGCATGTAAAAGTGGACTCACCATGATTACAACAGGGACTGGTCCCAGATCTGCCCGACGACCGAGCGGATCCAGCGGTGCTGGCCGGGCCTAACAGGAGTATTGAAGATGTCTTGGAAGACAACCTTCTTGCCTGACTTCGGCTTCACGACCATTGTATTTGAAGATCCGCCAAAGTGGAACATTCCAAGCTGGTCCCCGACTCCAACATGTCCCTTGCTATAGGTGATGTCACAAGTAGACACCTCAAACATCCCGATCGCGATAAAAGCAATCAAGTCGATAGGGGAATCATCCTCGGGCTTGATGATGAACACGGCACGAGTGGCGGCGACGCTGAGCCAGGGCAGAGAACGAAGCATGGCACCATGAGGATCACCTGGCAAGAGGTCGGGGTCGGATTCAGGGGCGCCATCGTCAGGCAGCACGGCGAAGTAAGTGCCTTTTACGACGTCGCTCACCAGGACCTCGCCTTTGACGGGGCTTTGCCAACGATGAAAGTCCTGGGGAGAAAGGTACGACTGAAGGACAGATCCACCCTCCAACTGCTGGGCGTACGAGGACAGTTCTGGATGTAGGTGACCGCCGAGCATCTCGTAGAGAGAGTACTTCTGGCTCTTGAGCCAAAAGGTGTCGTGGATGCGGACATTCTCAGCAGTGCGAAAGACGGTGGCCTCGCAAGGATTGTAGAGATAGAAAGGCTCGCCCTGCCCGGTAGGTTGGGCCTGGATGGGGCGCACACCCTCTTTGAGCTGTCTGACGAAGAATGAATCCCACGTCTTGTAGTAAATTTTGGGATCCTCTTCGCGATCGGTGATGTACGTTTGGCGGAAGGTCAGTTTTCCGAGTCCCGCCTCCAACGACGCCAAACCAGCGTCGCTAAACCACCCATTCTCGTTAAGCGTTTTATTGGAATCCGGGTTATCACTGAGGTATGTACCCCACGCGTCCAGCAAAGCCTTGAGCGCCTTGTTGAAATCATCCCGGTTCAACAAGGTATAAGCCGCGGAGGTGTTACTGATCAGATCAAAGATGAGATATATCGGTGCGCCAATCGGCTCGCCGATGGTGATATGCTTATCAGCGACAGCCTTGTAGAACTTGGGTGGACCCCCGACGAGTACGTCGACTTTGTTCAGGAAATCGTCAAAGCTCGTGACACTGTAGTCAGGATCAGCCCACTGGTCCGGGAGAAGAAGAAAAATTAGTTTTCTGCGACGATATGCCAATTGTTCGACCATACCTTGTCATATTGTTTAGATTGTGCAACAGCCCCGTCGAAGAGGCGGGTTATTTCATCTGTGATGTTCTCATCTGCGAGCACTTGGAGGAAAGCTTTGACAGGCCCCGAGTGTTCACCGCCGTTATCTGGAAGGTTACGAAAGTGATCTTCGAGGAACTGTCTGTGGATCACAGGTGTTTGAGGTATCCAACCATGGTAAAGAGAACGCTTTTCGAAGTCTGAGGATGCGGACATCGTAACAGAGTTAGCTGGTGGTTCTGGGGAAGAGCAGGATTCAAGGGGTGTCTGGGGTGTCGTAGGACTCTGGACGGCGGAACCACGCAGTGAATAGTCGACTCTTTATACCAACAGCTGTCTGAAGTAAACTAGAAAAAGAACTTCGCCACCCTCATTACGGGGCACATTATCCACACAGCATTTTCGTGAATCTCGGGGGGTGAGCGACGATCGGGTATACGTTGGAGGGTCATATACTCCATACTTGGGTGTAATCAGAGCAACATATTAGGAAATAAAGGAAACGAACAGGGATGATCGTGTCAATGTTCGGGGGTAAATGCAATGGAGTGTGAACTTGGAGATGCGGACCCAGCCAGTAATCACCGGTCACCGGTCGCCACCCAGCCGGGAAGGGGACACTTCACCTACGCAGTCCACTATTCGAACTTCGAAGGGGTAGCAGCAATACATCTGCAGGTGCACTTGTGACGTTACCGCTTGATGCTCTTTCCTAGGCCTGTCCTCCAATCAGAGCTTCCAAAAGTCGATAAAACAGGAAAATAAGGGTCCTACGAAAAAGTTTTTCCAGTAAACTGCTCATGAGTGCTCAGAACCACTTTTCTATTTCTCTGATCCGGCCTACTGTGATCAGCACTATCGCGACGGGCTAACATTAGTTAAGCTAGTCTCCCAAAAAGCAGACTCTCGATGAGAAGAAGATTATGCCAGTGAGACCGTTAGACCCACCGTAGCTATGACCATCTTACCGTTAGAACATTGAATGTAAACACATCTAAACATGCAGTTTCATGATGCGGCGGCACTGACAATATTTTGGGTTTACTCAAGGCGGTGAACAATAAAAATAACGTCCTTCCATTCCTCCTGCCAGATCATGAGACACCGTGTTAGACCATCGGATCCGAACGAGATTCGACCGGTGACAGGAATTGACGCCACTTCACCTCCAACTGCCGCAAGGGTAGCTTGCACACGTAAGTCTGATGGACTCGGGTAGTCCATTTGCTGAGCATACTCCGTTGGAATGCCTGATAGAGATCTCACATACATTCCGACTGTGTTCTGCAGGCCAGCCAAGCGCCAAGCAGCAAGCATTGTCGAAGAGCCAATTGCTCTGTCAGTGTATTGAAATATGCTGTGCCACTTATATTCCCATCAGCTGACTCTTGGCCTGATTCGTCAACGTTGCAGCGGATGTTCATCAGGTGCTAGACCGGTAAGGTTCCATTCATTGGTGACGATATGTCTCCGAAGAACGGCGGGAATCAAGGACTTACTCCATCCAAGCACAGCACCCCTTTGGCCATACTGCGCTCTAATACAGACCAGGAAGTACGTATTTCCTCCCTGTCAAAAAAAGATTCAGAATTGGACTAGTCGAAAATCTGGGGTTGACATCGTATGAGTCAAGTTTTCAATTCAGTGGTGTGCATCCGATTTTGTCACCGCAGTTGATGGCCCTGCACGGCCGTCTCATCTTTTACGGTTCCTTGATTTACCCCACATTGTTTCCACGGCTGAGAAGTGATGTTCCTCCCGGGATCACCTCACCCTGATCTAATCATGAAGAACTCCTTCCAAGATGATTCTGATTGATTCAAAGCGATGATAGCATATCACGCCAAATCATTGTTACTCGGGTCTTTCTCGAGTCGAACAATGCCTGCCTGCGTTCACAACCTGCGCAAGCCTAACAGCATTGAGGTCAACTCTGTCAAAGCCTAAGGGGCATAAAACAGTTGAGAACTCGGCTCATGTCGGGTCACGTTTGGTTCCCTTTTCGCTTTGAAAACACGATGCTAACTTCCCAATGGACGTATTTCTCGTAATATCCAAGTGACCAGCTTCTGGTATCTAAAGGTCTCGAAGTTTCGGGAGAGCAGACGTGTTTTAGCAGGCAGGATGTTCACGAGAGGTGCCAAGTCACAGTAGGGTCAATGTTCAGTGGACGTTTGGGCACGCTTTCGATCACTCAGTTGGTGTCCGCAATCGGACATATCACTGATCTGGACTCAGTCAAGATACTCACGCTTCGAATCACCTACTAGGCGCACCCGTTGTCTGAACACAACTCTGAATAAGATCGCCAAAAAGATAAATGTGTCAGCCTCCAGTAACAAACTCTTATGACTGGTGAGGGTTGTTTCACAAAGACTATATAACGCTGTATGCACATGCGTTGAATGACCACGCCATTGGGAGAATGCAACTGAAATGCGCTGATGACAAGCAAGGCCAAGTTAGAACCTAAACGATGGCGGGCAGATCTTACGAACTCCCGTGTGGTACTTCCTTCACACCAGACCGACTGGCAGGACGTGAGGACTCGGAATCAGAGGTTTTACTCTCAATGGCCTTCGATATAAGCGCCACCTATTCGGCTCTGGTTTTCCTCCGTTGAGGCGATGCCTTTCTTCTTGTTATCGTGAATGTCCCACTCCTACAATGACATGACAAGTTGTGCGCTACTAGTACTCACCACCCCGCCATTGGCCGAGAGATTTGTAAATATCCAGATACCCGGCGGGATGACAATGACAAAATATCAGCTTCACAGTTGTGAGCTCAAAGGAAGCAGAGATGTGACTGAGCAGCCCGACACACCAAACCACATGGGTGGAGGGCGTTGATACATATTCTAGTGGGATCTTGCCATGAGGAATGTCTTGAGCAACTTCGCAAAGACCCGTCGAGTGATAGGTTAAAGAAAGCAGTTAGAACGGCATTGAAAGTGGTCAGTTCCAGTCACGCGACCCTGAGAATCCGCACTGCCTCCAACCAAATTACCAACTAGAAAGTACTGCCAGTGCATGTGCTTGAACGTCGCTGCGGAGGCAGTCCTAACCTAAATCATGCCTTTCGCCTATGCGTGGATTACAATTGGTTTATCGCCACAGCCCGTGTCCTCTCCGACTGGCAGGGAATTGGACTTTGTCTCGGACAGAATACTCGTGTGGAAGCACTGCCAGCGCTCATGCCAGTGAAACAGCTGTGATCGGCACATTCTACATTGCTCATGCACGATCATCCAATATTCGCAATACACCGTGATCTGAAATTTGGTCAACCCCCACACAGTCGCCCAATGCAAGTATTTTTGTCATGCAACCAAGCATCGGAAACGAGATTGAACCGAGAATGTTGACCGAACAGCGGCCAAAAAGATTCCCGAGCCGTAGCTCCTTTCTAGTTTTGCGCCACTTCGTCCGCTACACCGGCGGCAACAGAGTGCGGAGCGCGCAGAATTACCGAACGCAGACAAACTTTGTTGATGGGCCAGTGTGTTGGTCCATGATGCCCCGTTGTGGAGATGTATCGACATAATCGTGCATTCTGGTTCATGTCGGTGACAGTTCTATGGCCCGCCCAAGCACCAGTATCCGTTCTGATCCGGCGTTTGCTTAGCGGGATGAGCTCAAGTATGGTTAGCACAATGCTCATGGCTGTTTCGGCAGTGAGCGCAGAAGAACCATCTAACGTACTCTGATCGTAGAACACGCGCTGTAACATGGGCATCCAAACCCCAAAAATTCGAGGGTGACCACACCAAAGATTCAAATTTGTAAAGAAAGACATAGTAATCCGTAAGTGAGCATCTCACTTGTTTCGATGACTATAAAGGGGGGACTGACCGCACAGTTTACCTCAACCCAAACCCCACTCTTATCGAATCCAGAGCGCCATCTATGTCTGACAGCCTTGACGCCGGCACCTACAAGATCACCTCCCTTGCTAAAGGGGATCTCTCCATCGGGGTCGATCTAACTTGGCCTGCCTTCCAATATGTCTATGTCGACGCACCAAATCATGAGGTATGTCTATTCTCTGTTGGGAACTGGAAGTAACATTGGCACCACTCACGTATCCTTTCCAGTGGAAGATCGTCCGAGTTGGTATGGACACATATCGGCTCAGCGTAAGCGGATATGGTCACGTTGGCGTGCGTGATGGAAAGGTCAATGCTTCCATCTACCCCCATGATGGACTGGAATGGAAAATTGAATTCCAAGAACGTCAGGAGGCTTATACGTGAGCAGAAGTGGAGCATTTTCATGTTGATCATCTGCCCATTCGTTGTTCAGTATCGCACTGGCAAGGGAGCCCACGCTCGGATGGACCGTCCCACATGAATCTTCAGACAGTCAATATGTAACGCATTCTCCACTCTTGTCATGGCAGTTTTCTTATCTGCATCATAGATTGGCATCAAGCTAATCCAAGAAGGCGTGTCTTTCCCTCCATATTTCTCAATGTCACAGTTGTTCTTGATCGAGAAATCCGACTGAAGAAAGAGCATATGCAGGTATGATGTGAAATCAGTGTCATAATGCGGCACAAAGTACCACGTTGTACTTTATGCAAGTTGTTGTTATTGTATGCCTTGAAAGAATATGTTTGATCATCCGCACTGTGTAAGCCCATTCGCACCGATATCTTGAACCAGTAGCAATGAACAAAGCGAAATGTAGTCCCAAATGCCTTACACCGTCCCAGATTCAAAGTTCCGGTTGTCTTTAGTTTTTTCTTTTCTTGAGTATACCCTTCATCCTGCGTTGTGGCAGGATATGACATGAAGCAATACCCTGCAGTGTGTCCGACGGATGTCCTGGCGAATCGATCAGTGACTAGATAAGGAACAAAGATCCTAAAATGCATTCACATGCAGCAAGTGTGGAAAGCTGGCAGTTCCATCGCGCACGCAACCAATCTCTTGTTTGGCCTATTGAGACTATTCATGAATTTTGTGTAGATGTGATCTCTCACAGTAAGTGGTGGAGATATTCGCTGATGGAATTGAGCTGTTTTACATGTGGGATATGATCATGCCACTAAGCACAGCGAGAGATCAAGCTTGCAAGCGGGGGAGCTGCTTGAATATATATATATAATCAATCGGGTCACGGCGTACCTTCCTATGACGAGTCTCCAGAATGCGCTTCCAGTAGAGCAAGGCGCTCCAGTAGACAGTAATTAAATTTGGTTGAAGCAGTGGACTCATTGGCTGGTAGTAGTCACTCTGTTGTGAAGAGCGGCTGCGGCAACTAACTTTTGTCATGTCGCGCAAACCAAACGCCAAGTCTACATCCAACAAGAACACTAAGAAACACCTCAAAACCGTCAAGCTCGCACGTCACGACGACAACGATGGCCCCGAACCCCCTACGAAAAAGTATCGCGCTGGTTTCACGGTACGTCTTCCAAAGGGACTAGCCCTCTGAGCGCACTCATTTCTTTCCACCATAGCTTTCAAATCCTCCTGTATTCGATTTAACCACGGATGATAACATCATGCCGTCGAGTTCCCAAGGCTCGACCGCCCCGCAATTGGCAAAGTCCATCCAGAGTCAACGAATCGCGGCGGACGTCAAGGGAAAGAACAAAGAATCGTGGACGCCAGTGGATGATGAGGACGACAGTCTGTGGGTAGACAAGTACGAGCCTACGTCCGAGGTAAGACATTGTCTTTGTTGCCACCCTTGATCACACCGTCACGTTTGCAATGTGCCTTTGCATATGGCCATGTTGAACTCGAACATCAAAAGGCGGAATTGGCAGTTCACAAGCGCAAAGTAGAGGATGTGCGTCGTTGGCTCCTGGAAGCGTTCGAGGGCGGTCCATCTGTGAAACTGCGAAAGTACCGTGTGCGTATTTGAACGTCAGGGGGCCACCTATCCATGGTCTTTTAGGTGTTCATAACACTTTACAGCGCATTCTCGCCCTGACTGGTCCAGCTGGGACTGGGAAAACGACCACATTGCGCGTCCTCTCCAGGGAGCTCGACTTTGAGATTCTGGAGTGGCGAAATAGCATGAGTGAACCAGGACCGTCTGCCTTTACGAACCCAGAAGCTCGTCTAGATGGTGAGTGCGACTTGCCAAGGTTCTACTTCAAAATGGTCGAATTACACATACATTTGTCTTTGCAGAGGAATTGAGTTTCGACACGGAAACATTGTTTGACAAATTCCATGCTTTCCTGACGCGCGCAATGACTTGCAATAGCATCTTTGGACATCGCAGTATTGCTCAGAGACCCTGCTCAGGGCCGCTCGTAACCCCA
>JBBPRT010000408.1:0-12063 GCA_038093175.1 Boletus hoseneyae
AAGTTCAAACGAGTAATCGAGTGGTTGGACAATGTCAGGGAAATACGGTCCAAACGAGAACTCGGTGATGACATGCGAAAAGTTCATTTCTAGGACAGGCATGCTGAGATGAATGTGAATGCATCAACAACAGACATACTCTCATGGGGTACATGAACGCCACTGTGGTATCCGTGTCCGAGGGAAGTGACATGTAAATTGGCTGAGAGGAGTGAGGATTGGGTACGAACGTGATGGCATACACTCACCGGTAACCTTTTTGACACCAAGGGTACCATAGATTCGGCAAGCTTCTGCGTCTGCTTTGTGATTGTATGTTGGGCGGTAATCGGGCTGACCGCGTTTGAAGAACGAGAAAAGGCCACGAGACTCTCTCGACTGGGCCACGGCCTGACGAGCGGAGAGTGCCTTGGCGTGTTCCCTACGTAAAGTTAGAGACTCGTTCGTGAAATGAAAATGGAACGCACTTTAGGCTAGTAGCCTGACCAATGTCGAAAGTAGTCTACGGGGGTGGATGAGATGGGACAACATGAACGAAATGGATCGACAAACTCCATCACGGTGGAAACCTCTGCTGAGGAAGAGACGATCGCCAACCACGTCGCGCAAGTCCACGCTAAGGTCTACATGGGATGAATAGGGCCACTCGAACGCGCTGGTGTGGGTACGTACACATGCATGGGGTGTTGACGACCATGTCGACGTTGATGTTCATGAAGCTGTCTGCCTGTGTATCGACGCTGAACTCGTAATCAGGCCAGCCCCAGACATATTCTGCGAGATCATTCAAGACGAGAAGAACGGCGAGAAGAATGACGAAAAGAGTGAGGAAACCGCGAGACTCTGAGCGGGTCTTGTATGTCGAGGGAAGTTTTGGGAATGCGTCGAAACGGGCGAGACCGGGGACGGCGTCGTCGAGTTTGTCGAGCAGAGATTTCTGCTTGGCCGTAGACATCGTTCAATAACGAGTCGTGCGTCAACGTGTCAACCCGAGCGATGACCAGAGACAGAAACGGAGACGGGTCGAAGTCGTCGACGCCAGCCAGACCCTCGCTCAGATCGCGACATGGGAGATTCCCAGCGACGTCGCCACCCCCATCGCCGCACCGCCAGAGCCTCTCTCGGCATACACATGTCCCATCTGTTCCTCAGCCCCGACCGGCACATATGCTGTGGCCCGTGTCTCTTTACAGCCATCAAGTCGACCATCAGACGGAACATGGTCGTCGCGATGGACAGGGCCCCTACACCGAGGTCCGTGCCCCGATCCTGCACTGATCCCCACTCAAACTGTAACGACACAGATGTCCGGTGTGTCGCGCAGAGAGTCCAGGCTGGGATGGACGCGGCGGCGGCGTGGTCGGGCGCAACTGAGCTGGTGCAAGGAATGGGCATAAGACATTGTTATCGACACAGCTGCCAGTGTACGTGTTGACTGCGAATCATTCTCTCTTATCTCACACGCTGGTATGGTCCACCACTTTGCTATGATGTATCACTCACTGCATATCAAGGCGATAAACAGTAATACGCACACGGCAACAACTATCACTTCTCATCGTCAACATGTACCTCCGAATTCAACATTGTGATCTCGCACCGACCCGTTCCCGACCTGCTTCGGATGGATCAGACTCGTCCTATGGTTTGGAAAGGTCTCACCTTTGTACGGTCCTTGTTTTTTGCATATGCAATCTCGTCATCGCGCCCACAGATGTTCTCCTGGGTCTCGTGCTCGACTCGGGTCCCGTAAGGCAGCGGTGTTTGATAGATGGATAGATGGGGAGATAGATAGACGGAGAGCTGTATAGATCACGACACAACAGAATCGAACGCACCTGCACCGCAAGTCCACCTGCCCGATCAAACCCTTCGCCGTTCTCGACGTAGGCTTCAAGAACTCGCACATCGTGATCCACAAAATAGACCAGCGTCCGTTCGTCCATCTCCCTACCACAGTATCAATGTCATTCATGTCGGACGAATCAACCTTTAAAAAGGGATCCTCACCGCGTCGCATAGCCCGGTGTGTCACTTAGCTCCCTCGCCCGTAAAGTACGAGACGACATTCCACAAGCCGTTCATACACCTCCACAGCCTTGTGCATCGCCGTCGCAACCGGATACTCATGAATATCCTCAAACGACGACAGGGGCAGGTTTTCCGCAAACGTCGAGGGCACGATCTCTGGTGCGAGACCCTGGCAATAAGCATGAGCAGCGTGAATTGCAGTCGACGTCGAACGATGTGCATGATAGATCAGATAGCACCGTGCATTTTATTATGCATGAGCTAGAAAGAGTGGCGCACTCACGAGCGTCTTGAGAATCTCGCTGCGTCGCGGACTCGCAGAGGCCAGCACGACCCGCTTGTTCTTCAGTCTTTTCATCCCCGGGGTGTCCAGGGCGTGCGGGAGGACAGCGTTGTGCGGTGCCATCGCGTCAGTAAAACAAGTGGCGACTCCGAGTCGGAACAGCCCCGGGCCGGTCATCCGTCTCAAGCCGCTGCTGCCATCATTGATCAATCTCTACAAATGGTTTGACTACATCTCTCAGTTCGGTGACCAGGGGTATTGAAATGCGAACGGAAGAATCACTGACTACTATGGGTACAAATATTGTGATACAACGAACGACGAAAAGATACGAGCAGCGTTACATGGCATCAACTACCGAGAAATCGACGCTATGCAGATGTCAATGTCGTACATGATTTAGTAAAGGACGGTACCAACCTCCCGTGTTTCCCGAGCCATCATTAATTGTTACTCCGGTGAGGCTGGAGTTCGTTGACAATACGGAATTATGGTAGTAGTCACCGGCGATGTGGATAGTAATCGACTGAGGAGAGCTAGGACCGATTGTGGAGGTGTCTGGCGTTTCGTCGCTTTCATCAAAACCAGAATCAGACATTGAGTTCAGTAAATCTAAACTCGAGGCATCGGTATCGGCGAGACTCCGATACAAGTCTTCCCCTTCTGTTTGGGCATATTAATTATCATCAAACTTGACGGTCACGGCTTCCTTACCCTTGTCCAGCTGGGAAAGGAAAGAACTTTCGGCAAAAGCCTGTGACGCATGAGAAACTATCACATCAGCTGCATCGGAGATCGCTCGTTTGGCGTCGTCGTCCAGTGCGCCAGTTAGACTAATCGCGATACCAGTAACTACTGCATCTGCTGGTGCATCTGAAGTACATGATGAATATCAGCCCCTTACATCGAAATGTTTACGACTCACCTTTGGCAGCACGAATCTCTGTAGTCGGAACCGATTGCAGTCTGTGATCCCTTTGCATTGTCTCGGATGTCCTCTGGATGAGTCATTTGTTCGAAACAATCACATCTCAGCATTCAATAGATGAGCCTGACTTTGGTTTCAAAGAACAACTTCGAAGATGCGGTATGGAACACTCGAGCCGCTCGATAATTTTGGAAGAGCTTGAAAGGATTCCAGGTTTTTCGCTTCTTTTGTAGCTTCGCCCTCTTTGCCATTAGGCTGTAGCTGCATTAGCACCAGCTGATGGGAAAAGTAGTCGATCACCAAGTACTAACGCTTCATAGCGGATTCTTGTGTTATAAAGAAAATCGCCGCTGTTGGCGAGATCAATTCCCATCGTTCTGATCTTCTTGATTTCGTCCATCGTTGCAGAAAGCAGAAAGCTGCCTTTGCCGAGGTTCGAATCGCGACCGTCATCATGAGAAGCAAGTGGGAAGACGTCTTGATCGAAATTAGCAACATCGCCGAGATCGAGTGGGAGAATGACGGTAACGGGCTGGTTGGACATTACTTCCAGGGTGTAAAAGCAAAATATGTACAGTGAAGGAGGTGTCGGGGGGTGGGTGGGAACGGGAATGATAAGATGGGCGATTCCGTTTAGTACTTTCTTGATGCCGTGCCAGCGTTTACGCAATTACGGCGAGTGGAAAATCGATAGATACGACAGATATGGCGAGGAATGTGGGCGCATGGGAACTGTAAACACCGGATCCAAATATGCGGAAAAGGGTATGGGGAGATAAAGATTTGCTACGCCGCATAGCTTGGTTATTAGCAAGTCGCAAGTTACATCCCCGCCTGCATCTCCGCGCAAGATACCTGTAACCCCGCGAGGCATAAGCTTCAGTGGCTGACAAAGCAAGATGAGGGTGCATGTTTGTGCATGTTTAACCACATGGTAGTGTGGTGGACCTGTCCTTTTCGTAAGTTACATGTCATGGCTTCAACAACGGCGCGGCAAGCTGAATTAGACGCTCAGTTCTCCCAGAGGGAGCTCGAGGTTTGGGGTACCACTGTCTACTTCCGCCCAGAGGAGTTGGATCCCAGAGAGGTCTGGTGGCGTAATCAGTACCAGCATTTAAACGTTCGCGGATATCGTCTTCGTCCCAGGTACTCCCCAGAATGGGTGCCCTCTTGGACAACATCGAACAAGGACTGGGAAGACTGTGAAGATGGGAAGAGGCTAGAGGTATGCTTCTTTCTCTTCTTCTCCGCTTTCTCCGACATGTTTGTGCGCAGTACGGCCAGGTGATTGATGCGACCCGAATCTCGGATGGCAAGGTGGTCACTTTAAAACGGATTAATAAAACGGAACACCCTTATGAAGTAGATATCGGGTTGTATTTCTCCTCCAAGACTCTCGCTCCGCTGCCTGCGAATCATTGCGTGCCTTTCTACGATGTCCTTATTCTGGACAGCGACGATGATTTTACTATCGTGGTCATGCCCCTACTGCGGCCTTATACAAATCCTCGTTTCGATACCGTCGGAGAAGTGGTGGAATGTTTTCGCCAGTTATTCGAGGTAACATAAATTTTTATCTGGTTGTGCATCACTCGCCATGAAGGTTTTCCAGGGACTCCAATTTATGCACAATCACCATGTTGCACATCGGTGTGTCGAAACAAGATGTTCCCTGTTTTCGCGCTAATGTTATACTACAGGGATTGCATGGACCGAAATCTCATGCTTGATCCAATGCGTCTTTACCCTGAATCATTTCATCCCATCGAGAAAAACTTGAACAAAGACTGTAACGGTCTCGCAAAGTACCTCACGCGCACTCAGCGACCTCCAAAGTACTATTTCGTCGACTTCGGGATCTCTCGCCGGTACGACCCTGCGAACACTCATCCCAAGGAAGTACCGATTTGGGGTGGCGACAAAGATGTCCCTGAGTTTCAGAACTCCAATGAGCCATGTGACCCGTTCCCCACTGATGTTTTCTATATTGGAAATGTCATAAGGAATGATTTCATTTTGGTCAGTGACCTGCTTTTGGACGAGATAAACTTTTATCGGTTCACCAATCATCTAGAATAAACGTGGCTTTAAGTTTATGAAACCATTGGTTGCTGAAATGATCCAGCCAAACCCAAGTCAGCGTCCCACAATGGATCAGGTAGTGGCCCGATTTGACGATATTCGCCGTGGGCTGAGCGATCGGAAACTACGTTCTCGAGTCGTAGACCTCGATGAGGATCTCTTCGATCAGGTCGTTCGCACCATTCCCCACTGGAAACGTCGGATCGAATTCATCGTCAGGCGTGTTCCGGCTATACCTAGCTTACCTCCCTAGTTGACTGAGTGCCCATAATATGTCGCGTATGATCATGTCATGTTGTGTGAACCATCAGATCCGAGTTGTGCTCAACTAATCACGATCTTCTTCATACGCTGCTGTATTGCATTTGGGAACGCGTGCTGATCTGCTGAGTGGCATCACTGGCGCACGATTCAGACCCTCAGTCTTTTGACCCCCGGCGTGTCCAGGGCGTGCGGGAGGACAGCATTGTGTTGTGTGCCATCGCGTCATTATCACTGTCAGCGACTATCAAGTCCAAAGTGACCAACAAATTACTAGTTACCACCCAATTCCCCGTCATCTGAATCCGGTCAAAATCAGTGCAAATCAGCCTCGAGCGCGCGTTCAAGACAATAGGTAATCAACCCTGGGTCATACATTTCCTACACTCAAGAGTTTCAAATACTGAAGTAGGATAATTGTCCTTGGCGTCCAGCGTTGCAGAACGAGTGGCTGTATCCATGATGCGGGAACCGGAACTGCACATCATCTCGTCGACGTTGTCCTCTCAAGCTGCTGTTTCCCCACCTGTGCGCAGTAACGGATGCCAGGGGAATGACTCTCAGACTCTACAAAGCCAATCTGGTTATCATCCGTGAGTCCGATGAACAGGGCATGTGCTTCTTCGTCTGCGGCAGACTCGGAGGTACGACCAAGTCCCTGAAAGAAGTGGGACACCCCCCCCAGCAGCACTAGCCCTGATAATGCTCATGACCGAAGAAGGATCGAAAATGATGCGTTCATCTGTAGGGTTTGGGGGCGACCCTGCATGATGCTGCCAAGACCTTGGTGATAGAAGTGCAAGGACGGATAGAAGAAAGGTAGCGGTGATCGGTAGGAGAGCGATCAGGCTCCCAAGCTTGCTGAATTTCCATCCCATCGTGGTTACTTGCATCGTTCCATTTGCCGGCAGAGACATGTTGGCTGGAATTTGTGTGGAATTGAGCAAGAGAATGGCGGCGAGGCGAAGTTGCTATTGAAGTCATGTTCATTAATGTGTAGTTGGCCACTTGTATGCCTCCCTCACCGTGATCAGTCCTTCTACTGAGCCGCGCCAGTAATCTTCCTATTTCCGAATGTGAGCGAACAGGCTGGTTGCCTAGCACCGAGAAAGAACTCACAAATATAAGCTCCCAAGTCTGTTCAGTGAGGTTAATAGGCTGATCACCAACGAAGCCTTCGATGTTATTTAAAATTGGATTTCCGACCATGTTCGATGACTCGGCGCTGTAAATCTGAGTGCGAATATATTGGCCAATGTTATAGACCATTAACCCGCTGGGATCGATTTGATCAAACGTTGAAGAGCTGAGGGTCTTTCCAATATTCATGACATCGCCGTATGCCACTTGGACCGTTGTCAGAAGGGGAGTGACTTCACAAAGTTGTGAACCAGAATAAGACCCTAGACCAAAGACCTCTAACGCGATCACTGCGATGCCGATTAGTGCAAATATGTTTCAGAGTGTAACACTTACGGAATGATCTGTTTGACGGCCCTGAGAAGCCTTGCAAAGGACATATAGATCCAGCAAGAAAAGTAAATCCTGGATCATCCTGGATGTTACCGAGGGTGTAGACATTATTTGTGACTGAAAGGTGAGTTAACATGAAGCGGAGTGCATAAGACCGAAAGGGACCTTACAGCTGGAAACATTATCGAAACATGTTGTATTCCATGACCACGATGTGATGGGGTATGGCAAATCTAGACCCGATACTGATACATTAGAGGTCGAATTAGATAGGACAATGTAAGGAAATGATGTTGGATCAGAGAGATCCTGTGACAGGCATGATACATTGGCGGTAAGACCCTGTTGATTGATGGTTTGATTTAATGATAATCCATGATAGTCATTGCTGCCTGTATGTGCAACACGAGGGTATATATCACCGTATGCTGTCGAACCCCAAGCATCGATAGCTAAAATCATAGGATTGTCGATGGGGATTATCCCCCCTGTTTCAGAACTTTGATGTGAGATCGAAACTATAAACAAGGGAAAGCTACCTGTGGATATATTGTAGGCGCCGTTGATGAAAGTCATAATGCTCGTATACCCAAGCCCACCTATGACTGAGCTAACACCAGCAGTGATCTGATTCGCATAGTAAGGGTTATCTAGAAGGCAGCATGGATAGGCTGATTATACCAGCCATCAGAATGGGAAAACTTACTTTGTGGGGCAGGCATTGGTGGTGCCTCAGTTACAACCTGAGGCGTCTGAACTTGATCAGGTAAAAAGCCCATGAGGTTCATGAATGCCAAGGTGCCAACGTCAAGTTCTTGGTCGGTAACTTGTAAGTCTAAATTGACAGTGATTGGAGTAATAATAGAGGACCAACTACGTGTATCGCTGTGCTTAGCAGAATGTGGTGACATATACGATTAAACATGACTTACGCAGATGTCAGTGACCCAAGAAGTCCAACACAGAGGAGAGTTAAAATGGACCATCGCGTTTATTCAGCACAAAGGACCCCATCGAGAATTCTAGTGCACTGCGCAGTTGGAACAGCGAAACACGTCGCAACAGAAGTGGGACAATCGCCTGTCTGATGGAAGCATGAAAAAACCCGCATCCAAAGTAGGCAAAAACGGAGGCTTGAATTGGCGAGCATGAAGAAAAACGAAATGGAAATACCACGTTGTAGTGGCAGACAGAATCGTTGCAACCAAGGTAGCGATTATTGTTGTCTCGGTCTGATACCGACTGATCAATGATGCAAGTGCATCCGAAAGAGGGATCTCGCCGTCGCGGGCAAGAACGATGACGAAGGACCATGCCAAGGCACAGCTCAACAGCTGCCAGCCAAGAATTACATATGGATGGTGCAGAATGCCTGGAATGGGGCCCAAGAAAAAGCTGCGCTCGGATGGAGGGAGGAGGGGCTCCTCACCCGGACGATCAATGTCAGGATGGGATACGGGCATTGATAAAAGTTGTTGGCTTCAGCGTTCTTGGGCTTGAGTAATATATACCTCAAAGTCAACAAAGCTGTAGAAATGTGGGCATTATGTCCGATGACGACGGTCCGTGGTAGGCAAAGCATGCGCTTATCATTGCGAGAATTTGATGAGAAGTTGTTGACTAGATGCATGACCGACTTCGTCGGCAGGAACCTTGCATTGAGTGTCAGTAAGTACTTGAATAGGAAGCGTCTCACGGCATGAGGATACATCGCCTCCTGCCCGGCGACACACACCCCGAGCTCACTGTCACCCACTGGCAGGAGTTCACCGGGTATCGCGTCGACCACTGGCGCCTCGCGCGTGATGACTCTGGGTGTGTCGTCTACGGGACGTCTGTCTGCTGCTGGGTCGACGCGGATGTGCTCGTCTTGGCTGTTTTTCTTTTTGGTGTGGGCAAGCAGTGTATGTCTCGAGGGCTGACTTGCTTGTAGACACAAGGACACCATCCGAATGATCCGATATTCCCTGCCCTCATGCTGACCTCGCTCCTCTGGACCCAGGTTCTGCACGGTATCTCACCCTCTTCCCCTCCTTCTCCTACTCCCCCAACAGAATCCATCCTCGTCTTCCCCACCCTCGGCATCCAACTCTCCACTCACCGTGGCCATCCCCTCCTCCCGACATGCCCCCTCCTCACAACCCACCACTTCATCCCGCTCGCGGATCTCGTTCACGTTGCGTTCGAGGTTCGTCTATCTCGACGTGCAACAAACGCTCTTTCTACCGCCCACACAGATCGTCGAGGAGGGATGACGTGATCGTGGCATAGCACGCATATATGCTATATACCACTATCCGCCCTGGCTAATGATGAATTGCTGACTCGGTCCACATACATGGCAGATGGTGCATTGCGTTGTGAGCGGATCGGACAGGTTCACGTGGCTGTTTCTAGTCGAGGGGACACTGACCCCCCGTTTTCCGAGACTATTTGATATAGCAGAAGGGTACTCCTTCCCGGTGTTCTTCTCTATAATTATCCAAGCCACGAAGAATTTTGCTAAAAACGCTTCAGTCGAATGCGATGTACTGGTAACGCGTACGACGTACGCGTTGACTGATGCAACATGAGAGTTAAGTGCGTCAACACTGATGGTTTTGTTAATTTTAGTGTTTACCTTTTGGTGATTGGGGATTTAATAGGAAACAAAATGCTAGACGAAGGGAAGGACACCTCACTTGCCAAATTCGAGCGTTCCAGATTCCATTTTGCGAATGACGATGTCCGAGTCGATGTTCGGAGATGGAGGGTCAGAGGACGATATTCGTGTGAATGAGTAGATTGTAGATTTGAAGTGTAGCTGCCAGTGGTTTCAAGTAGGGTACGGTTGATTTCAGACCGAGCCACAATCAACCGTTGATCAACAATTTGAGATTCGAGAATCCTAATCGATAGGTGTAATCAACTTCAAGTTGAACCGCTCCCTGTCCGACGTCAATTAACTGTCAATTAGTTGTTGATTAGCAAAATTGTGTTGGACTAAACCAGTGGGTACTAGCCTGCACATCAAACTATCAATCTAGGACAAGCAAACCAAGCTTTGCGCTGAGGAGAGCAAGTTGTTCCTTCAGTTTCGCAACATCCTCCGTCGTCCGTCTTTCCTGTGGCACTTTCTCCGTCCTCAACTCTGTGTTTTCGACGACCTCTAGACAGTCAAAGTCAGGGTGCTCCTTGGCGTGCGTGTTGTTCAGCTCCGAGATCGCGAGGTGCAATATCGGAGAGTCGTATTGAGCAGAGCGTAGAAGAGATGCTACGAATTTCTTCGAGTTGTAGTGAACCTGGTTTCCGAGATTTCAAGAAAGACCCGATCGCAGCAGCTGCACCACGTAGGTTTCCAAGCTCTCGACCAAGAGGTACGCCGAGGTTGGAGAAACCAGCGTCAAAACCTGCTTGCAAAGAGGCTTCTTATTAGCTTTAACGGAGCGCAATGAGCAGTCGTCACAAAATACGCAACGATCCGGAGTGACACCCAATCGAGTGGTGACTTACAACGATATTATCTACCCATTTGGACACCCCGGCGCAGTTTCCTCACGTTAAAGTGCTGGTACTCCCTCGGACGGTCGTAAACCACCCCGACGTCGCATCAAGGTACTACACATCCGTCCAACGTGAATCCCTGGTGTCGACGGAAGCGAGATACGGGAACGTACTTGCCAAACCATTACCCCGGCATCCGGAAATGACATGTTCGCAGCAAGTGAGTTCATGCGCTCGTCGGACGGGAGGCGTGGGGGACTTACTCCAACCCTCTGCAGCAGCCTCTGCGACACGCGTTGCGGGCGTCGATGGATCTATGTAGCCGGTTTTTGCATTCTTAGTCGTGCCCGGTTTACCGACCACGATTTTAAGAGAAACACGTTAGCAGCGATCTGGAAGACGACAGACTCGGAGTGTTAGTAAATGAGGAAATGGCGCGAAGCAGAAGTCCACCGTGACCACAACCACATTTGTGAAAAATCCCACTGCACGAGATTGAGGTTACAGACAATGGCAAGCCTTGCTGCACACGTCTTTTGGGCTGCGTCACTACTCGCAAGTCCATCGGTCACTCGCAGTGAAAATTGGGTATGACCGGTAGGGTCAGTCACTCACCGTTTTACACAGCCGTCACGATCACACAACTGGCGTCGCAGCCGAAGAAGATGAGCTTGAGCAGCAACTGAGCTGTTTCAAGGATCCGAATGGCCCGTATAAGAAAAGCAAGACGCAGTGCGATGTGCATTGTTATCGACACAGCTGTACATGTTGACTCCGAATCAATGAGCCGTTCCTGATTAATTCTACGCTGGTATGGTCCACCACTTTGACATTCTTTCATTCCAACCATGATGTATCACTCACTGCATATCAAGGCGATAAACAATAATACGCACACGGCAACAACGCTGTCTACTGTCACTTCTCGTCGTCAACATGTACCTCATTCAACATTGTGATCTCGTACCGACCCATCCCCGACCTGCTTCGGATGGATCAGACTCGTCCTATGGTTTGGAAAGGTCTCACCTTTGTACGGCCCTTGTTTTTCTGCATACGCAATCTCGTCATCGCGCCCATAGATGTTCTCCTGGGTCTCGTGCTCGATTCGGGTCCCGTAAGATGGACCCCGTTCTCCAAATCCATGCTAATCCAACCACATTCTTATTCATATCAGCCACGTACTGTCCCCTTGCCACTACTACCACCTTCTTCACCATGTTTGTCAGGTTCATCTCTCCGCGGGGGAACCAGAATATACCGAGTGACCGGGGAGCTCACCATAAGTTGTTTCACATCACCATCAGGTATGTATTGCATGACAAGAGATAGAGCGTATTAGACAGCGATTAGACAGCAATGAATACCGATGAAACATCCAAAGAGGATATACTGTAACCCTAGGCACCGATATGTACGTACAGAATGCGTTGATCAAACGGTACATCCACCGACCTCATCGTCTTCCACAACGCGTACGCTGCACGGGTATGATCCAAACAGCCTGACTCATCCACTATGT
>JBBPRT010000409.1:0-12052 GCA_038093175.1 Boletus hoseneyae
CATATCTTTCTTACTCATCATTTGAGTCTTTATTTCCATTGGATAGTATCTTTATCATAGATAATACCTTAGAACATTCTAGAAACGTACATAGATACAAATATCTCTGTACGTATTTAAGGAGAGCCCTTACGGCTCATTTTATCTTAACAAGTTATCTTTTGATTTGTTCTATCTGCTCTCTCAAGCAAGACACTTGGTTCTACCAACGTTTCACCTATTCCAAGTGAGTGTTCCCACTTGAGACTATCTTCTACTCCTCTTTCCCTTGCATAACACTTTGAGGTACACTTTGTACTTCGAAAGGTTATGAGCCCTGCCTAGACAAGCAGAGTTTGTCTTTTGATATCACAATGCCTCCCACTGTCTTGCGTGGTGAATGTTGGTTCATGACCATGGTCCAAGAGGTCCTGGTCACCTTTCTATTCATTTATCAGGTGATCAGAGTTGGTAATACCATTGTCAACACAGACGATGCAGTAATCTTCTCATTCCCAGATGGAATTCTGATGTTCTTCTCTATGCCGGAAACCTTTCACATCGTTTTTGAGCTTACATCAGAAACTAACTACTACCTTCTCAACTTTATGTTCAGGAACTGCCCTGTCAATGTAAGTACCAAGAGGAGACCCACACCACCTAGCACATCCAATCCTAGTTCCCAGCCACGTCCTTGTCCTTCTGCTTATTGTCCTAATCATCCTCCAACTCCTTTTCCACCACAACGACCTAGAACTCCTCCCCAGGTTATACCTGAGATCTATTCTCGTTCAATAACCCATACTCAAATGGTTCCTCCAGGAGTTCCTTTACAAATCCCTTGTCCAATTTGCAATGGTGCAATTGAACGAGGAGAAGTCCATCATCACGGTGAGAACGATTACCTGAGAAGTGATTCTTGTTATAGTTCAGGACCTAGCGCTGCGTATTTCCACTTTTTCCATCTTATCGGACTTAGGCGATTTTCACTTTCGCAGTCACGTGACCAAGTCACCTGACTTACCCCTTTTAGATCACGTGATATTCTGCTCTTCTGCATCACGTGATCTCACACGTGATCGTGGGACAACACGTGACTCGAGTCTAGACCTGGTCCAGACTCCCGTCTTATCTATGATGTCACGCCTCACGGTTACCTTGCGTTTCCCTCATGTTTCCTTATCATTAACTTTCCCTCACCGGCCCTCAAGTATTTAGGACTCAGACGACCTACCCTAAAGCACCATAGTATCATATATATACCGTAACTCTACGTCGTCTTTCCCCAGTCCTATTCACTTGTCTACTCTCCCTTGGGGGCCTGGACATTTAGTTTACTACTCCTTTCTCTACCCTTGCACTTCTGCCGCCTCATCCTCGTTATCGGATGCTACGTCGTTTCTACGTTTCCATACCAACTTCATCGTTCACCATTGCCCTCGTCGTCATCGTCGACACTCGTCTCCAACAAGTCGTCTCTATTAGTTCACGCCTCATCCCTGCTGATACGCAGGTCTAAGTTGTTCAAGTTCCCATCCGGTTTCAATTCTCAGAGACTAAGTGATCACAATGATCCTTTTACAATTTTCAGAGTTATTTCTTTGCCTTCTTCCCCAGTTTCTTACTTCCACGCTCCATCCCACATTGAAAGAGCTCCATTCGGACTCCCAAGATCGCCCTAATCTACACTTAATAACAGCCCTCCTCGTCTTCACATTCCATCTTCACCATTCATCGACTCTCTTATCAATGAACTCTCTAATCTATCAGTTGCCCAACCTTGCTCATCCTCCCTTTCTTTCTCCTCTCCCACTTGGGGAACACTTCCAGCTAGACCTCGAAGAAATTCAGCAACTAATCAACAGGGAGTACATCATTCCTCGCCTTGATCAACCACCCATGCTTCGCAACGATCATCCATTGAGTCCCATGGATCAAGCTCTGGTTAAAGGATCCCTCCCAGTACTTCAATTGAAACCAGTCTTAGCGATCAGCGTTTGAAAAATGATTGACCTTCTAGGAGCGGATATTCTAGATCTGGAGAGAGGTGAATACATAGTTCCTCGTCATCCAGAGGACATGGAATATCCCTGGATGGAAGACACCTTTCTAGGTGCCAACACCATCGACAGGAATATAGAGAGTGAGTGGATAACACTTGATGAAGACAACTAGGAGATATGGGACATTCATCGGGAGCACTTTGTGTTCCATCCACCCCCGTCCCTACCATCACTTCTGACTCAGCACAGTCACTACATGGTAGTGGAAGTGTCATCTGGCATCAAGGTGACGAAACTGGTAGCCCCCATCTGGTTTCAACACCAGACCCCACTTCTCAACCTTAGAGAAGTGGAGATTTCCCCTCAATAGGTAATTCCCTTCAGGCTTCGCCTAGAGGAGATCCACCTGAATCACCTTGTGGTTCGGAGACAAGCCATCAATGGCCTTCAATATCTTGATGAAACTGTTGGCCAATACCTTCAGGGAGCTAGATGGGCTTTCCCAGTTTGTACCTATGATAAGACCCACAACCTCCGAATCCATGATCAAGGGTTTAAAATCTTCCGTCATGATCTTTTTCCACCTTCCAATTACGCCAACATCTTTCTCTTCAAAGCGATGACTCCTATTTTCCAGGCTGAACAATCTGTTGATCTCTATGAGATCTTCAAGAGGTATTGAGTGCTGCTTCCTCAATTGGAGCAGAAAATTCTTGGGATAAGTATGCAAACCTAGAATTAACTTTACAATTTCCAGGCTAGGATTTCTTTCTATTCAGGTGAATCTCAATGCCTTTATGAAAACGACAAAATTCTTCTCGCAAAGATTATCCCTATCCAGAGACTAATTCATTCTTTCAAAGATTCACCAGAACAATTAAATGATGTCTATGATACCCTGGCAGGAACTAACCAAAGACAAAGAAGAAGAGCTGCTGAGAAGGGCGAGCAACAATGAAGAACTCGCTGCCATGTGTAGGAGTGGACTTCATCTTTTTTCTTCCGTCCCTCTTACTTGGCCTTGTTGTCATACTTGTGATCACTCTTATATTTTCGAAATGTCTGACCCTCACTTATCCTTTGCTGCCATGAACGCCTGGAGTAATCCAGAGACTTTAGATATACCATACCATTCATGCGCACAAAGAGAAATTCTAATAGAAAAGGGACTTATGTCAGACAGGTACATGACAAATCCTCATTATTTCAATACATTATTTCTAGAATGTTTTGAGTCTTTCTCATGGATGCCATTACCTACGCATTACGTAGAGAAACCTTATAAAGGTCCCTGGATGAAATTAGAACGAAAGCCCTATTGGGATCAAAAATTCCAGGAGTCCCTTGGATATAATCGAAAACTCCACCATTTTTGTTCCTGAATTACCACACACCGAAGACCTGGACAATCTCTGAGGATACAACCAGGGACACAGGGACAAGGCACAGGAATAGGATTAGGACATGCAGGCAATGCACTATTCTTCCTTCTTCAATATTTATTTAACATTCTGATCGCTGATGAAGGCTTTGCAGATATACTTCTTTTCTAAATGGCTGCTCTCACTACCTCCACCGACTTCAAAGTCGACAACACCATTCTTAATCGCATCCCTGTACTCAAGGGACAGTCCAACTACCCTATCTGGTCTCAATGCCTTCAATCAGTTCTCCAATCTTTATTAGTCTGGGGATTTATAGATGGATCCATCACCCATGACACCACTCTTAGAGCAGATCAACCCAAATGGATCATCATCGACAAACGGGTCTGTGGAATCTTAGCCAACACTGTTATAGTTCAGGACCCATACGCTACGCTTTTCATTTTCTTCACCTAATCGTACTTAACAACTTTCACTTTTGCAGTCACGTGACCAAATCACCTGACTTACCCCTTTTTCAGATCACGTGACATTCTGCTCTTCTTTGTCATGTGACCTCACATGTGACCATGGGACAACACGTGACTCGAGTCTAGGCCTGGTCCAGACTCTCGTCTTATCTATGATGTCACGCCTCACGGTTACCTTGCGTTCCCCTTATGTTCTCTTATCATTAACTTTCCCTCACCGGCCCTCAAGTATTTAGGACTCAGACGACCTACCCTAAACTCCCCTAGTATCATATATATACCGATCTCTCTCGTCGTCTTTTCCTTAGTCCTATTCACTTGTCTACTCTCCACTTGGGGCCTGGACTTTTGTTTACCACTCCTATTCCCTACCATTGCACTTAGCCGTCTCATCCTCGTCATCGGATGCTACGTCGATTCATTGTTTCCTTACCAGTCAACGATTTTACCGTCCTCGTCGTTGTCATGATCGACACCCGCCGTCGCCTCGTCATCAGCATTAGTTCCCTCATCCAACCTATAAACTAGGTTGTACTCGTTCAAAAGTCTAGTCCCGTTACAAACACTCTCGAAGATCAGTTTCTCCATCTAGTATTCTACAAGTATCCCACTACTCCTGCCATGCATCCCTCAGTTGCAAAAGCACTTTGGGACAAATTGTTTAGCCTCTTCAGCTCTGAAGGTCTGTCTGGTCAATTCTATCTATTTCATCAGATCCTTAACTTCAGGATCAACCCGAGAAATGCTCAAATGAGTATCAGCAAGGTTACATCCTTGTTTGATCAATTGAGCTCGGCTGGCTTAAGGCTGCCAGACTCATTTCAAGCAATGTTCATCCTTCTGGGTCTTCTAGACACATTCTTTTCCTTTGCTTCTGTTGTTGCACAAACCACTCCAGCTGCTGATTTTTCGGTAGACAACATTACTAAAAAGATTCTTTCTGAAGTTTCCCTTAGAGGAACTCGAGGTGGTTTAGCTTCCTGCATAAACTTTGTGGAGAATGACAACGTAAGTACTTCTTCCACCCATCGTACCACTGTGATTTGTAAAGGCCCACCTAAATCTAATCAGTGGAGACATCCTCAGGGACAATTCAACAATCGTCAGAATCATGCAGGTCCTTCGGGATCTGGTATCTCTGGAGGAGTACACCTTGGGGTTAACAAAAAACCCTACCAAGGCAAAGCCAACTTCCAAAAGAACTGAAACCGCAATGGTTTCAAGATGCGTCAAAAGAAGAAAGATGCAAAAGGAAAAGGAAAAGCCCCTCAGATCAATATGGTCCAGGGAGAAGGTTTTATTCACAAAGTTACTATGGATGAACCAGTGCTAAACGAAGTACCAGAGGATCAGACCAACATTGTCACAGACGATGACCACCTCTTCTCATGGGGTGAGATGGGATCTGAGAATCCCAAATGGGATCAGAACCAAGAAGGTAACATGGATGTAGAGGAAACTGTCCAAATCGAAGAAACCGATGATATGGGTATGGATCATGTGAATAGTTCCTTTCAGCGTCACTCCTCTTTCTAAAGTCTCAGACTCAGGAGCTCAACCGTCTGAGAGATGAGAACCATTGCCCTTGCAACGAGATCCTTTGCCATTTTTAAAGTGAGACATGAAAGGAAAGAAGAATAAGAAGAACAAAATTGTTCTATCTTTAGGAGGTTTAGTTTCAAGCAACACTCATTTTAATATTTTGAATTCTACTCTTCCTTCACCACCTACTCCCTACATGCAAACTGAAGAGTTTCACTCTTCCACCCTCATGTTTTCTACTTTACAATGAGAGGAGAATCAACATGGTAGAGATTACTTACCCGAAAGGAGAATACACAAAGGAAATATTCCTATACATGATAGTGGTGGTACCTATAGAGTAACTGATCCAGACATGGACATGTTCTATGATAAGGAATCCAACCAATACCTTTGCTACTATATTGAAGCTAATACGCTTTAGAGTGATAAGAAGTCTGCCTTCAGCAGATCACATTGAATGATTGACAGTAGATGTACAGACCATCTATCTCCATTTATTGAAGATTTTGTACATCTAGGCACAGAAGTACGGCAAGCTTCTGTAGCTAACGGATCCAATGAAACAGCCAACCCCTTACCAATGGAGCAGGTGCTTTCTAGCCAAGTTATGAGCCTAGGATTGGTATGAAGTTGGGAGAACTCCAAGAGAACAAGACTGAGGTTCTCTGGAGTGGCAATGAGCCTTATATACTATCCTACTGTGTTTGTACATGTTTGGTGTCTAGAACTGTACAGTACCTATATAAGGATATACCCTTGACCCATGATGCAAGGCTATGCTATAAGGCAGTGCCACTTGCTGTACAAGCTGTGTTTGCTATGCGGGCTGTGTGAGGCTGTGAGCCAGGCTATGTGGTACATGGCTATGATGCGGCTGTGCAAGGCTGTGTGATGCGTGGCAGTGCGAGGCTGTGCGATACATGGCTATGCTATGCACTGGGCTGTGCAATGCGTGGCAGTGCGAGGCTGTGCGCCATGCTGTGTGACATGTGGCTATGCAAGGCTGTGTGTGGAGATTAAGGGGGGCTATGTAAGGCTGTGTAAGGCTGTGTGATATGCGGCTATGATCCGGTACAGCCTTTGGGTAAGATCCGTTGGTCTGTGTGCAAGTCACGTGACTAGTTTAGGGCAGGCCCCTAGTAGACTTATGGACGAGCTATGGCGGGCGTGATTGAGAGATAGGGGCTAGCAAGGAAAGTAGCCATAGCGAGTCAGGAAAAATGGGGAAAAATATGGAAAAATAGGGGAAAAATAGAGGGATCGTAACATCCAAGATATCCATGCATCGACTTGGAACCATTCTCATCCAATAGATCAATGGAGGATTCACTCCTTCTACAGTTTGCCTTGAAGAAGTTTGGTACGCACCTAACTCTGCTCATAAATTACTTTCAGTACCTTCTCTTACCAACCATGGCTATTGCTGTGAGATCAATAGCTCTGGATCATGTATCTGGGACAAGACAGGACGCAAGGTGATACAGGCCACTGCTTTATCTCCTGCTAACAATCTATACTGGTTTCAGTCTGAAGTGATTACTCCAGATTGTGGATATATAGCCTCTCTTGCGGATGATAAATCTTATCTTATCTGGCATCAATGTTTCGGCCACACCTCTAAAAATGCTTTACACCATGTGCATACCCACTTATCTGATGTTCCATCTCTCATACCTCCTTCTTCTAACTCCTCTTGCAAGGGTTGTTCTCTAGGAAAGATGCTGGATTGCTCGTTTACAGCTTCCGACAAGTGGACCACTTGTCCTCTTGCCCTAGTGCACACTGATCTAATGGGTCCTTTTCCAATCGAACCTCACTCTCAAGCCAGGTTTGTCCTCACTTTTATTGATGATTATTCTGGGTGCGCCTTACTTTCCTTCTTGTGGGCCAAGACAGATTGTTTGTCTAACTTCCATAACATGGTTTCTTGGGCTGAGATTTTCACTGGTCACACACTCACCTCCGTGCATTTGGATTGTGTGGAGGAATTCATGTCTCATGAGTTTCAGGTGTTTCTCACTTCCTGAGGTGTCACTCACCAGACCTCTGTCCCTCACACACCTCAGCAGAATGGTAAAGCTGAGAGATTTAATAGAACCATTATGGAAAAGGCAGAAGTGATGCATCAGCATGCTTGCCTTCCTAAAGTGTTCTGGCAAGATACTGTAAAGACATCAGTACATTTGTACAATAGACAACCCATGCATCGTCATGATTGGAAAACTCCCATAGAAATATTCAATGGGAAGAAACCTGATGCATCTTACTTCAGAGTATTCGGATGTCAAGCATATGTCTTCATTCCTCCAGAGCAATGGCAAGACAAACTGTCTCCCAAATCTGAAGAAATAACATTCATAGGGTATGAACCAAACACCAAAGGTTGGCGCTTTTGGTCAAAACAAAAGCATAGAGTCATTGTCGCTACTAATGCCACTTTTGATGAAAACCATTTTCTGCACTGTTTGTTATAGTTCAGGACCCTCATGCTACATTTTCACTTTTTCTTCACTTTATCATACTTAGCAACTTTCACTTTCGCAGTCATGTGACCTAGTCACATGACTTACCCCTTTTCTAGATCACGTGACATTCTGCTCTTCCTCATCACATGACCTTGCACATGACCGTGGGACAACACGTGACCTCGAGTCTGAACCTAGTCTAGACTCTCGTCTTATCTATGATGTCACGCCTCATGGACACCTTATGTTTTCCTCATGTCTCCTTATCTTTACCCTTCTCACACCGGCCCTCAACCTTTTTGGACTCAGATGACCTACCCTAAACCTCCCTACTTACATATATAAGTCGTACCTCTACGTCGTCTCTCCCCAGTCCTATTCACTTGTCTTACTCTCCCTTGGGAGCCTGGGACACTTTGTTTACTACTCCTTTCTCTACTCTTGCACTTAGCCGTCTCATCCTCGTAATCGGATGCTACGTCATTTCTACGTCTCAATATCAATGTCTACCTTTACCATCGCTCTCATCGTTGTCTATGACACCAACGCTCGCCGTATCACCTCCATAAGTTCCCTTGTTAGACCTATACTACAGGTCTAACTCGTTCAGGTTCCCATCCAGTTTCACTGTTCCAGAGACCAAGTCAACGGACCTGCCCTTATTCCTATCAATGAAAACAGGGCCAATGACAAAATTCAGGATCAACCAGACCCTGAACCTTCAACACATTATGTTTACATACCAACTGCTATCTCTCGCGGTAATTCTCCTGATCCAAATCAATGGATACCGCCACAAACACCACCAAGATCTGAATCTCTACTTCATTTCAGTTCTAAATCAAGTCCAAGTCCTCCATCTCCAGGGGTGCCCTTTACACCAACATGTCCTGGTATAAGGAGATCTAAACCAGACACAGGACATTGAAGTGATATAGAAGATCATCATCAACACAAATGATTTCTTGTATCAGACTCACCTCCTTCACCCACTGACAAAGATCACTGGTTAGTACCAGCACCAATACCACCAGTTTGGATGCCACCCAGGCAATGTCCTAGAGAAACACTACCAGAATTCTGTATTCGTCCTCATCAGTATCATCCTACTCATGATGAGAGATCTTCATTTATACCTCCTCTTGAGCAACGCAGATCTAATCACATTCCTCAACCTCGCATTTTACCAGATAATACATATGGTAACCAACCAGCAGTCAAGATTGAACAAGATATTAGAGCAGGACTAACACCAATTCAGGAGGAGTCTCAATCTAGAGCTGAATCACCAATTCAAGCTGATCCTGTTCATGAAGAACAGAAACCTACTAACGAAAGTGAGAGTCTTGGTGAGATGTATAGTACAAAATGGATACAACATCATTTTGCACAAGCTATTGATCATGGAGAGTGGTCAGTACCAAAGCAATACCGAGACATAGCTAAACTTCCTCGAGATCAACAAACTGCTTGGTATGACACAGCTAAGGACAAAATAAAGTCTTTATATGAAAGAAAGGTATGGAAACTTGTCGATCTTCCAAAAGAAAGACAACCTATCAAAGGGAGATGGGTATTTGCCATATGCCCTGGCAATCGAGTCAAAGCTTGTTTCATTGCTAAAGGGTTTTACTCAAATCTTTGGAATAGATTACGAAGAAACCTTTTCTCCTGTCGCAAGGTTTGAAACAGTGAGACTGGTTCTTGCACTAGCAGCGCTTCATGATTGGAACATCGAAGCGCTAGATGTTAAAACCACCTTTCTTTTTGGTGAACTAGATGAAGAAATCTATATGGTGCAATCAGAAGGCTTCGTAACAAAGGGCCAGGAACAAAAGGTCTGTCATTTACAAAAGGCCATTTACGGTCTTAAACAAGCAGCCCTTCAATGGAATAAACTGCTTCATCAAAGCCTTGTTTCCTTTGGATTCAAGAGATGCACCTCTGACTCAGGAGTTTATGTCAAGTTTATTGGAAAAGACATTATTCTTATTGTTATTTACGTTGATGATGCTCTTTTTCTTGATAGCAACAAAGCGCAAGTTCTTTCTCACAAGAAGTTCATGCAGAAATGGGAATCTAGAGATCTTGGCAAAGCCAAAGAATACCTGGGAATGCATATCACCAGAGACAGATCTAAATGATCACTTATCCTTGATCAAAATAAATATGCTTCTAAAGTTGTAAAGCAATTTGGTCAAGAGAACTGTAAAGAAACTAATATTCCTCTACCTACCAGTTACATTCCAAGACCAAACAAAGGTAAAGAAAATCCTTCATTATGCAGTCGTTATTAATCAGTCATTGGATCCTTGCTTTACATCATGCTTGGAACCAGACCAGACATCACATATGCCGTTATCAAAATATCACAATATTCTTCTAATCCTTCAGAAGAACATTTCCAGAAAGTGATCCAAATTGTTCACTACTTATCGCACTCTGAGACTTTATGTATCAAATACACAGCGACAGGTAATAAGTCTGGTCTCATTGCTTATTCAGATACAGATTAGGCAGGGGATGTTGAAACTTCTTGTTCAACAACCGGATATGCTATGTTCCTAGCAAATGGAATAGTCTCTTGGCTTTCCAGACAACAAAAGCGTGTTAGGCTTTCATCTACAGAAGCTAAGTATTGTGGAATGACAGAATGTGCTAAACAATTACAGTGGATACGTAACCTCTTTGGAGAGATTAAAATTCCACTAGAGTGCATACCTATGTGCATGGATAATCAAGGAGCAATCTTTCTAGCCTCCAATCCAACACAAGAAGGAAGAACCAAACATGTTCACATTCCACAACAATACATTCATGAAGCTGTTGAATATAGTCAAATTGAACTCTACTATGTGTTATAGTTCAGGACCTAACGCTGCGTATTTTCACTTTTCTTCATCTTATCAGACTTAGTCGATTTTCACTTTCGCAGTCACGTGACCAAGTCACCTGACTTACTCCTTTTAGATCACGTGACATTCTGCTCTTCATCGTCACGTGACCTTGCACGTGGCCGTGGGACAACACATGACTCAAGTCTAGACCTAGTCCAGACTCTCGCCTTATCTATGATGTCATGCCTCACGGTTGCCTTGCTTTATCCTCATGCTCTCTTATCTTTCACTTTCCACACCGACCCTCAAGTATTTAGGACTCAGACGACCTACCCTAAAGCACCATAGTATCATATATATACCGTACCTCTCTGTTGTCTTTCCCCAGTCCTATTCACTTGTCTACTCTCCCTAGGGGGCCTGGACTTTTGACTACCACTCTTCCTACTACCATTGCACTTGCCGTTTCATCCTCGTCATCGGATGCTTCGTTACTTCTTTGTCTCTATACCAACGACCAATTCCACCATCGTACTCGTCGTCGTCTACGACACCTCATCGTCTTCCGTTGTCTCTATAAGGTCACGCGTACACCCTATCAACTAGGTTGTACTTGTTCAGGTTCTCGAACGGTTTCACTTGAATAGGACTTTACAATACCTCGCTGCGTTCTACCCCTTCCTCTTTATGTGAACTCACTTCTTGAACCGGTACGAACGCCGCCAGGAACTCCTCTCACGACACGCTTTTGCCTTTGGCCGACGACACGTCTCTCCCCCAGCCAACTACCTTCTTGAAATCAACCCCGCCGACTGGGAGAACCCACTCGGTATCGATCCCAACGACTTCACCCCCGCCCAATCTCGTGTACCGTCTCCCGTACCCGAGCAACTCCTTGACTTCGGATTACTCGGTACGGTCGTAGCTGCACGAGGTTCCCCCGTCCCCCTTCCCATCGAACCCCGGCATGTTCAGGCGCCAGAACGCGCACCGTCCCCGGTAGACTCACTCTACCACCCACGTACTCCCACACCCATTCGAGCAGCTGAACCTGCGCCTGCCCCGCATCGTCGCCCCCGTCACCACCGCACTATCGGCCGCCTCGTCCGAAACATCAGAACCGAGGAACCTTCGATTAATTCAAGATTACGTCCCCGGGCCGTCCTTCGCCGCCCAGCCCGCTATCCCCTGAACTAGGCCTTCCCCGCCTGTTCACCAACTCGCCCGACGTCTCCTCCCCCTCCATCCCTCCTTCCTCGCCAAGAATGTCTGGAGTTACTCCCGACGGCCCCACTTGGCAAGATGTTATCAACGCCATGAGCAACATGCAGGTCCTCCTGCGTGAATCCATCCAAGCTCAAAACGCCG
>JBBPRT010000410.1:0-12033 GCA_038093175.1 Boletus hoseneyae
CGGATTGGCTACTCACGACCAGCCATCGACTACGATTGTCGTCACGGTGTCGTCTGAAATACGCGCTGGGAACTGTATGGTTTTCCCGAGTACCCGCTGGTTCTCGCGTAGGTAGGTGGTGAGGCCATGAACGCCCATCCTAGGTGCACTTTGTCGCACTGACAAAATAGGGAAACGCAAGACGGTGCGGACTCGGAGGTCACCGACAGTATTCATCCTTCAATGTCTGCTCATTCGATTCGACTTCTAATCTCTTTCCAGGACACACGATGGCAACCGGTGACTGCTATTTCCGTACATTTAATTGGCCACTTGGCAGTTGGCGTTAATAATGGTGGCAAGTCAGCCGGGTCGTGTCCACTCGCCGACAGCTCTCCATTGTTATTACTACCCACCATACCCGAGGCTCTTTCGTTGATACGGATGCATTCTAAACCGTTGTTAGGAGAGTGCCACACAGATCTCGACCCTTTCCAGGTCTCACGATCGCGAATAGGTAGGAGTATGATGCAATTGCTTTGGAGCAACGCCAGCTCCACCGCTCCACTCTGGGGCGACGCAGAGCGCTCTCAACACGCCGGAGCTTCCTCTCCACCGACCATCCAGTATGGAGTGTGCCCTCCATTCATGTTGACATATCTCAATTGCTCTATTTGACGGGATTCTAGAACTCCAATGACCCCGCCACCAACCTGTTCAAGTTTGCCGGACTCTACTCGTATAACGGCGTCACGAGGACGCTTATCTATCCAAATGGGTATGTCTCGCAGAGCGGTGGTTGGCGCAGCATGCGCAGCGTCCAGACTCCAGACTGAGACTCTTGCCAGCGGCGGGCGCACCACAGCTAGTCCATCGCATGTAATGGCCGTTCTCGTTAATCTCAGGAACTAGCACCCCCTCCGTTCTCAGGCTGCCATCACGCCATCCTGCGTGGGTGACTCAGTTACCCCCAAAGAAGACAGAGGTGCTACATGACTAAATAAACCTGTTGGCATCGCCGAGTCATAGTATTCTCACTAGAATGCCAAGAATTCCCACTTTCAGATCTGAGCCCCCCTTGGAAATTCCATCCGACAGAGGCGACGGACTCTCTTCTCATTCAGTATCCCATGTACGTTGGCTCCAAACCGAAAGAAGGGGAGGGAGAAGCAAGGTTGCAAAAAGGCCCAAATGAAGGTACGAGTATGTCGAAAGTAAAATGCAGGCACATGGTGAGGCAAAGGCAGTCCTTTCGATCATGAAGCATTACTCACGGCCTACGTGGAATGAAGATTGAATACCCATTCAAATGCGCATATACTACATCCTAGAGAATCCGAGAGTGAAGATTGGGTAAGACCTTTCAAGGATTCGATACCACAAGCCTACTGTTTCTCTCAAAAATATTTGATCTTACCAATACTGATACTAGTAACTCCGGTGCCGTCGTAATTACTGCCTTGAATTGTCCTAATTCGGGACGCGGATCTTGGGAACGTTGTAACGGATCAATGTTTCGGGGTCCGGACTTCAAATTACGACTCAAAGAAGACAACGGCACGCAATCTGGGGTGGGTCGGCAACCAAAGTACACGAGCCGATGGTTCACCGAATCCTTTCCAGTTCGATGTCCGAAGACGTATTCCTATCCACTGGCATCCAACGGCGTGACAAAGTTAATTCCGAGCACACAACTAATAAAAATATCTGTTCCAAACAAGTTGTGGGGTAGATCATTTAGAACACTTTGTTGGAATTCGATTTTTTAATGAACGAATGTCAATGCTCTCCACCAATGCCTTTGGCTATCACGCTTCCACTAAGTTTCGGCGGGGGTCACACTGAGTCACATCAATCACATGGATAAGCTGTGTGCGCCGCCCTGCCTGGAGTTATTGAGGATCTTGCAATGGAAGCTGGCTGTATCACAGCAACGAAACCTTGATAGAGTCGCCCCGGAGCTGGACCACAACAACCGACTGACACGTGGGGGGGCATACGCTCGCCATGTGGCACTCCCTGTTTTGTCCTCAAATCGAACTCCATTCTCTTTCCAAGAACACTTAGAATGAACAACTATATGCTCCAGGCACCTGCGAGAGCCCCGCCATATTCCGATGTGACAAGACAAAAATATCCCCAGTATCGACATTTTCGTTGGCGGTGCCCAGGAGAACTTGACTGGAAATTAATGTGCATCCGTAAGAACATACGTGTTCATTTTTTCTCTCTGAGAAAAAAAATTACTCCAGAAACCCGACGTGCTGTGGGTGTAACGTCTCTAACACGGAATGTGGCGGAACGACAAACGCATACGAGTTGAATCGAGGATACCCTGTACATCATCCCAACTTCAATTCCCAAGCACTACGCTGACTTTGGGGTGGGAAGTTTGCGCAGGTTGGTTGCCAGCCAAACATGGTCAGCTTCGACTTGGCTTTCACCGTTGACCTAGACTCTGAGGCTGTGCCTTTCAGGGGTGCCCGTGGTACAGCTTCCAACATTAGGGTTGAAGGTTGGGCGTTGGTCAACAGCACTGATCTGAGAGCCTACACAGACGTCAGTTCCAGCCAATACTACCAACATCGCTTGCGCCGCGACATTTGGTCAGCGGTCAGCGGTGATTGGTGATGGAATGATTGTGGCGGGGGAATCATGACAGTGTTTACGAGTGACATGTGGGGAAAATGTTGTGGACCACGCGGCCCAATATTTGATTACCTGGACCCTTGATGCATGGCAGCGGATCCTCTTTGGCGACGGCGGCTTCTGCAGCGTGCCTCCTGGATTCGAGTTACGCATGATTGTGTGTAAATGGGTTCCTCCAAGGGGCGGTGTCCCAACGATCACCGAGCGATCGGAACCTCTGACTAGGTATACTGTTGTTGAGGTGAGCACTGCATTCTGTGCAGTCGATCATGAACGTGATCCTGTATCAACTGCCATGGTTAGGCACCAAAAATACGATGTCTGTGGCGGACACGTCTGGTATCAGTTCTCAAAGTGCGTGCCCTGTAGTGCCTACTATGCATTGTGCGAGTGAGTCACGCAAGATATGTCGTAGTACGGTAACTTACCGTGACAAGGACAACTCACTACTGAGCTGCGGGATCCTGCCATATCATTAGGTCTATACCTTTCCGCTGACCTTTGGACGGACAGCAGATGCATATCTGCAGACTGAGCCCGCTTAGTGGAGCCTCTGACATCAGCAAGAGAAAGGTGGATAAAAATCTGGTATCAGACAGGGATGCATCCAGTTTTTCTGGATTGGCCCTGCTTTGGCCTTTAAGTGACGGTTGGGCAAGACTAGCAAGTGCTCCTATACTGGAAATAAGATGTATGAGCAGAATAACCATGTCAGCAGTTTCAGTGTCTTGTGAAGGAGGAAGACTTCAAATTGCTCACAATCCCCACGTGACCTCCGACCTGGTTGCGAGTTTGCCAGCTCTTGATCGTCATTCCTCGCTTTTCCTTGTCTTCTCAACCCTCTTCTTTTTCTCGCGATTCTTCCAAACCTGACTTGACGGTGTGGCAGGATCTCATTGGAAACAGTGACGAAGACACCTTGTGAGACAAAGAGGTGGTGGTAACGCGACGCCGTGCAATGACCGACACGAACCGCGACGGCAGTAGTACGTTGCATCATGACTCAGACGCACCTGTGAAATCGGACTCAAACAGTGGCTCGCGCGATCCTACTACGAACGAGCCTGCCGCACAGAAACGAACGCGATCACAGCTGGACGTGCCCGATTTGATACTACGTTTACCACTCTCGCGCTCACCCCTCAAAGACGCAAGAAAGGCACGCGCAAAAGCTCACAGCACTTCACCAATGTCGCAGGGGGGTTCGCAATTGCCCTCAACAAACCGTGGGGAGCTGGTGGCTGGGCCGAACGTGATAATGGTTAGAGGTTCACAAGAGGCGGTACACATGCCGGAGGAGGAAGGGGAGATGGACACCTACGTGGAAGAACGCGCACAGCAGTACGAGGGGGAAGAGGGATCAGAAGACAGCTTATTCTTGCCTGCCGGTCGAGGTCACGGCGAAAAGAATCGGGACGAGGAATTAAATCAGCACACGATGCAGTGGCCCACGAGCATGAAGAAGAGGACATCACCGGACACAGATGCAATGCATGCCCTTGCAAGTCCGGGTAACGAGCGCCAGCCAAAACGCGCCAAAATGGAAGCATTTCGCATTCTAGGTCGTACGCAGGAACACACGGAGTATCACGAGCCATTGCGAGATCCTGATGCCAGTACCCCCGGCCGGCCAAAAGGTTACAAGCGTGCTTCTACGACAACGACGCCATCGCCATGCAAGGTAGCCCCCGTTTTCCCTCGTGCACAGTCCGTTCCTCTCGGCGAAGAAAACAATGTCCGTGCAATAGATCTCGCAAGCATCCCACCCTCCCCGCGACGTTCGCCAAGCAAAGGCGCTGTTGAAATCAGACGGGCGCGATCGGTACCACCAGCTGACGATAATCGAATGGATGTTGATGTTGGAGATGACTCTGGCCTCCTTCATTATACGAATCCTACACAAGTTGTTACTCCTTGCGCAAATCCGGTGTTTCGTTATACAGTCAATTTTGCCACACCCCGTGGATCCGCTACACCGCGCTCTGGTGCCCATTTTGTATCACCTCTCTCGCCTCTTACACCACTTCCACCTTCACCATTCATGGAACATTTGCCTGCAATGCGGGGTCTTCCAGCTAAAGTATGTCCACTGCATGGTGAAGGTTGCAACTGCTAATCATTTTTGCTTCCCGGTACTATATGATTTATTACCGTACCGCATGCGCACGCAGAAGGCAAATGTAAAATTGCTGAGGCTTAGCGATAGAATGGACACTCACACCGGCCTTCCTATTGGCTCCGTCGCCGTTCCACGGGCGGCTGACACGGACATTTTGATGGATGTATCCCAGCCTGCGATTCACGCGTTGGGTCGACTTTCATCGGCAGCCTCCACGTCGCGCCCAGGCTCAGCGACTTCCGGTTCTGTGGTTGCATCACACTCTCGCCTGCCCCGACCCTCACTAACTTCAAGCGAGTCAGCGGAATTGATGCCTCCTCCGCCTGCCTCAGAGGAGGAAAACAGTTTCATGAGGATTGTACCTATGGCGGAAAGCTCCAATCGTGCAAAGGATATACCTTCTGACAACCCGGATGATGCAGGAGGGGCATTGACAGATGCTTCTTCAGAGCTCTCTTCAGCGCCTAGTTCCCAGCCGGATGCGAAAGCGCTGCGTATCACCCGTCCTTCCATTATCAGAGCCATGAAGCCTAAGCGAGGAACTTCGGCGCTGCAAGGCCCAAGGCGTGTAACGAGGAGCTCGTCGATGAAGGTGCAGAAACTAAAAGGTGGCGGTGCAGAGATCGAAGACACTAGTGACACGGCAGAAAGTAAGGGGCCATGTGTTGTGCCTGAATTCTCATCATCGATACTAACGGCGTTTGTCAGTGCCTGTTGGGATTACAACCCTTGCCACAGGAGCATCGTCTGAACCGGCAACCTTGCCTCCACCATCAATTATATCTGCTTCCAAACCTCCCCTACCAAAATCGTCCAATGGCGTGTCCTCGAAGTCGAAACCACCACTGATCACTCATAGGTCTACTCTTTCCGCATCAAAACCCCCGCCTGACTCCAGCAAGTTGAAACAAACATCGTTAAATATATTTATCAAAGCGAAACCGTCGACAGGAGGGGGCAGCCAGTCTACAGCACGCACGTCGACGAGCACCGGAAGTTCATCGAGAGTCGCTTCTGCCCCATCCCCATCAAAGATTCCTCTTCCTGCGTCGCCCCTAAAGCGTCCTTCGACGGCGCAATCTGGAAATACTCGCCCATTTCTTTCCTCGCTCGGCTCCACTAGCACTGGCGTTGGGACCGGAGCACCCCGCGGACCCTCAGGACGTTCGCTCACAACCCTTTCTCATGCGCTGGACAAACTAGTCGTGCCCCCACCCAGCCGGCCGAATACAAGTATGGGATTCGTCAGAGGGGAGGGGTCCAGCGGCGAGGAGAACACTTCGGAGAAGAGTAAGGGGAAGGGGAAAGCCAAAGGTGACTCATCGGTGCCTGGAACACCTACTGCACAAGGATCGGGGGCAACGTTTGCACGACCCACTGCATCGTCGCTCAAGCGTGCGGCGACCGTGACAGGAATTGGATCAACAGTGGTAACGAAGATGCAGGGCCGAGCTACGATCAGAGGAACGGGGAGAGGGAGGGGGATCTTTGGCAGGGCGGGAGATCGGGCGAGTAAGAAGACGAATTTACCGGTTGTGGCGGGGAGTCCTGTCAAAGGATTGGGAGGGATGGGTGATCTGGACAGTGATGGTGTGGGAAGTAGCAAGCACAAATCGAAATTGAGCTTGGGCAGCTCAAAGGATGTCGGGGGTATCGCCGAAGACGACGTGTTCGTGTCGCGAAGCGCCGCGACGGGTAACAATCCCGGGCAAGACACGGTGATGCAGGACGTCTCGGCTGAAGCACGGATGAATGGAGGGGGAAGCACTGCCTCTCGCAAGCCGTCACCGCCGGAGGCTACCAGCACGAGTAATGGTGTCGACGTTGATTCGACGACGCCCAGCTCGATTGATAAAGGGAAACAGCGAGCTCTGACTTCCTCGGCGCTGAACCCGGCTTCGTCGGCGCTCCATGCCCTTTCAGAAAGCTTGTCGAGTTTACCACAGACGCCTACCCCGCCGAAACCGAAGGCGGTTGGGACACGAACTGGGTTGCGAAGTTCGACCGCAGCGACAGGCAAGGAAAGCCCGACAATCGATGGTTCTGGCAGTGCGGTTCCTGGCGGGAACACTGTAGTTCACGGCAATGGTGGTGCTGGACCGAGCAGTGGGACGGTGAATGGTTCAGGCGGTGTCAAGAAATCGTCGCTCAAAATCTTGAAGCGGTGCGCCATCTTTGTGGATGTGCGGACGGAGCAGGGGGACGACGCGGGGAGTGTGTTTGTCGATATGCTAAAGGGACTGGGTGCAAAGGTAAGGATCGTTTCTTGATTGCGCAATGGGGGAGCTCGATTGGATCGGGGTGTTTAGATCTTGAGTCGCCTTGGTCGAAAGTGCACACATATCGTGTACAAGAATGGGCTCCCGAATACATTGGCCCGATATCGGTGAGTTCATCGTTCATCCCGTTCCTATAATTGCTTAACCGGGTGTCTTCGACCAAATGGTTGCCTGGTGGTGCAGTACGTTCGACGACCCCAAACCTCTCGTCATTGGCATCGCATGGGTGGTCGAGTGTGCTGAAAAACGTGCAAAGGTAGACGAGGAGAAGTTCAAGATCGACGTGGACGTGATCAATGTGGCAGGTGGTAACTACAAGGTACTTCCTTCGCACTTGCCTTCCCGTGTGATTCACTGACTATGCATGCTAATAGCGTCGTCGGTCCATGCTTCCAAAACACTTGATTCCCGCCTCTCCCGGTCCTGAGTGCGACATGTCTATGCATGTTTCCTCAGAGGCCGACGACGACGAAGGCATCGATGGGTCGCCCTGTATGTGCATGTCTTGTTCTGCCCTCATAGTGCAGCTCTGGTCTCATCGCACCTTATTGTAGCTCATGATCTGGATCTAAGCATACGATCGAGAGAGGAGGATGATCTGCCACCGCTCGAGCGTGCGCGTAGACGAAGGAGTATCTTACCCGGTGGACAGACGCGACTCTTTCCATAACAACAACTCATTTACCAACGTACGAGAGTCCGGAATTCCCTGACCCTCTGGGCCCAAGATGTGCGAGTTGGTTACATAGGTGTAGACGTTTTTGTTGTGTACTGTATCTACGTCGATTTGCCTTCTCTTTGACTTGATCGCTGTTGGTCTCTTATGGCCGCAGGAGTTACCAAGTAATTATTGTCAAAGCAGGCGTGATTTATTCAATGAGGTACAGTATATTGCATTGAGTAACGACGTGACAAAACAGAGATACATCCAAGGATGACGGGTCCTCTCTACACACAGCGTAGTAGAGTACAACGTGGTGAGAACGATGGAAACAACTGAAGAAAACAAATGATACATATACATGCTGATTTTAAGCTTTTCGTTACCCTGGACCAGTACGATCACCAACATTATACAAGAAATCACGGTATCATTCCTCGAGCTCTTCGCCATCTTCGTCAAGCGGTTTCCAGCTTGGGTAGACATCCTGCCATCTAAAAGAGTGGATGACTCCATCAGTACCCATCAAACTCCTGTGAGCAAAGTCCGGTACTTACACATATTCTGCAGGGCACTCTGTCTCATCTTCGCCTCTCCATCGCAACCATGACGGCTTGACCTTTTTCTGGAGTGTAAAGAGGGGGGTGAAGCGGGGTTCGCCCCTGGGATGGGAGGCTCTGCGTAGCAGCGCGGTCTCGTTGTTCGTCCACCATCCCACTCCAGCACCACTAGACACCAGTTCTGGCCCCGCATTTCTGGCGCTAAAGGCTACGGAGAAGGTTTCTCCGGCTAGAGAAGGGCCACGTGAATGACAAGAAGCTGGAGAACAAGAAACCAAGCCCATACCTTTATCGGAGAGATATAAAAGATAAGCAGGGCATGCGAGCGCGCTAGTGACGATGTGTTTGCCCTCCAACCGTTTTGCCTCGAGGATCTTCTGCAGTGCAGCGGAAGGAATGTAGTTCTGGCGAGGCGCGTAGAGAATGACGAGCGCTCCACGCTTGCCATCCTGGAACTGCCAAGTGCCCTTGATAGTGGCTGAGGCAACCAAAGGGACATTTCTGACGAAAAGTATGAGTACGAACTTGAATGAATCTTTATCGATGGCAATCTCACGCGTGTTGATTTATGTCGAACTGTCGTTTTTTGACGCCGGTAGAGGCTACGATGAAGTCCTGTTCAGGCGCACATAGTTCTGGTTGGTAGGCTTTGAGATTAATGTCGATCTTGTTGGCGTCAAGATATCTTTGAAATTCGTCGTCATAGATGTTGCCCTCAACACTGAGCTCGCCGTTTTCATTGAGCGTTCCGTAAGCCCCAACCTGAGGGTAAGGGTGGAGGTCAGCGCTGGATGATGGTCAAATCGATGCGACAGATGGGAAAATCACCTTGATGGGGATGGGAGGGTCCCAATTAGTCCACTTCCCAGAGACCCGACGAACGAGATCGATGAACTTTCTGATGTTGCTGTTCGCGCTCATTGATACTACTAGGTGGTGGTGGTGTGTGGAAGGAGATAGCGCTGCAGAGGTTTCCTTACTAATGGATTGGAAGAGCGCCCAAGGAACGAGGCTGGACAAGGCAGTGATGGGATAGTTCCGGCATCATGTGCTGCGAACCGAATAATTGCCGAGCCTGAGCGTTACGCCCTGCAGACTCACTGAAGACGATCAGCAAATGAAAACTGATGCATACGGGCGTACACTTTGCTTGAGATCTACCAGATTGGCACCAAGAACGTTCAGCAATGCTAGCGCTTATAGATTGATATATGATCAGGCGACTGCGGTCTGAATCAGTGGACGGAAATTAGGAACAAGACCCTCTGCAAATTTCTATAGCAGCCGCCAGTTGAGTTCCAAAGAAGTCCCTAGCAGTCGTCACCTGAACGCTTGCAGATTCCAGGTACTAATCTTCAAGACGGGTCCAAGCTCGACCTAACTCCGTTGAATATTCGGGCTGAAGAAATTCAGCTGTTAGGAGCAAAAGTTGGGTAATCGGCCCTGCCACTGGCAGTGCGAATCCATCTGGCTCAGCGCGGATTCATTTCGGACGGTGGTGCGCCCGTAAGATAGAAAGTCTTCTAACGAAAGACTAGGTGAGCCTGACTTTGCGATAAAAGTACTAGTTTTTGCACATTGATTTTCTGAGCATAGGCCCCCTGCTAAGCTGAGACTCGGTGTCAACCTGAGACTCGAGTCCTGGGGATGTTCTTGAGTTGCCGGTAACGATTTCGCGAAAACTATAGGGAAAGCTTGCAAGTAAGACTCACCATAACCTATGGACACGCGCGGTTCCACTCAACGCCATGGTACGGACGGGACGGCGTTCTTCACATTTAGAACACTGCCTGTTTACACATGCATCCACCATGCATTGTCTTGCTCCCCCGTGCAACCGGGATGAGTGGATGTTGCCTTCATGTCGTCTACGCCATCGTTTGGAAGTGCAATTCTCTGTTCCTTTCACGATGATATTATCCTTCCTGACTGTCTGGACCATAGTTTTTCCGCCCTGGTGCACATGCGTATCTGATTCTCGAGTGATAGAATCTGACTCAGTGACATCGCAAGCTGGGATTCTGCTGCAAGGTGTGGTGGCTTTTCGGATCTTTGCGTGCCTCGTGTCGTTTTATGGCGTCACACTTGTTCTCCTGTTTCGTGCTGCGGGCCTACATCAAAAAAGAATCAGAGTACCTCATGGACAACCACCGTATACCCTCCTATGCACCACCTCGCATTTGGTCACTCGGGGCATTTTAAAAACTGCCAGCTCGGTTTCAGTCGCAACCATGAGTCCTAGTCAAGCTGGCCGAGTGCAGACCTAAATCCACGCGAACGCCAGAGGCAGAGCTTGGCCAATGTTCTTTCGTATATCACGTTCGCATTGCCGTGCTGGTAATCTCGTTTCAATGTTATTTTCATTCAGAATTTCCAGTTATGTAGATCAGCCTCCTTTTCTTTTGCATACGCATATTAATTGCTCTTCGCAAGTACCCTGTACCCCGGTGGTGATGATCCCCGTCAAGTTTCGGCTGTCCACATGCCGCAGCTCCAACTGCGGAATTAGAATCAAGAGAGGCGGTTGTGTCGGTCTTTGGAAATGTGTGATGTTTTGACCGGCGAGCAACATGGCTAATTTTCGTCGTAGCGACCTCTGGTGACCAGAAGATGCAACAAACGTGCGAGTTTATTGGGATCGGTCCAAAGTCCTTCGAAAGTTCATCGACATGGATACCGTTGAGATAATCCACGATGATGTTAGAGATGTTCTCGGGGAATAGCACAAGGCCAAGCGAGGCGATACACTTGCATGAGCTGGTAGCATTCGTATGAGAAGAGACGTAGGGCCTGGAATTAAAACAGAAACCCGGTCGTATAGGATAAAAATGGAACCTGTGATCTTCTCCTGTCATTTTGAGTAAGGCATGAACACACCCTTACTATTGTCTACTCAAACGCTCACAACAGCACAGAATCGTCATCTTGTTACTGAGTAGACTGTACAAAAATGGCACTTTGGAGACCAGCGTGTCATCTGTCTTTTCCACGTCTTTAAGAGCAACCATGTCAGCCGCCAACTACAAAATGCAGGCACTAACCGCTGTTTCAACGTGGGAATCACTCGTTATTATTACAGTAAGGTAGCAGCTGAGTTCTTGAATCTTGTCTCATGCAAATTGGCTGTCACTACGCTGGGAAGCAGTCGAGAGTGAGAACAGCTCGGGAAGCCTAGGGCGTTCAATACCTACTGTGCAAAAGGAGGTTGAAAAGGGAAATGTGTTCACCGATGACCTAGACACCTAGCTGCCTCCATTCGGAATTCTTCTTTCTCTGAGGTTGGTAATCTGTTGCGACTTCCTTTCTCCCTTGTCGGTTACATTCAGTTTGCAATTGATAGTCTATCACGTCAATCGCTGGACATGGAGATTCACAAAGTTCTCAGCCGGCCACCTCCTGCTAGTGCACAAACAAGCCGTCGAGCACCATTGATCACGCGTCCACACCTGTTCGATCCCCATTGCGACTTGCATGCTCAGTGGGCGGGGTGCGGGGGGACGCTTCAGAAAGACCGTTCCTTGAGAGTGGACCGAGGGGGGAGTATCATGATTAATTTCGTGCATCAACCGTCTGACGGATTCGGCCGAACACAGAATGAGGATGCCGACTCGGATACGATGGAGTTTTCATGGTGAACAAAATCTCGTAGAAACGGTAGAAGATTGGTGCGAAAAGTATGGAAAGCCTAACGGCCGCGCTCTTTTGGACTACCAAAAAAGGTCATCGACGCTCACAGGACCTCAATCACTCCTAGCGCATTTTTTCAAAGGCCTCGTGATTCAGACT